>WSTV01000025.1:111738-134652 GCA_019632285.1 Tulasnella sp. 332 | reverse complement strand
AATCTCGGCCTTGCTCCCAGACTTCGGTCCAAGGTCTCGTCCAGCGGTACGTTCGAATAGCTCCATCATGAATGTGAAGCACGAACGGGTCAAGGCCGCATCCCACCGCCCCTTGGAAGATTCGTCCCGTATGAAAGCGTGCTGTGCCTGAACCTCCATCCACTGCATAAGATCACCCATCAACGAAGAGCTTGACGTGTACCTTGCCATGATGACGGCTCACCGAAAACGTCACGTTGCTATCTTCCAATGTCTTCCGTATGAGGTCTCGTCCAGCACGAGGGACATGCGTGTCTTGCTTCCCGAATATCATCTTCATCGGCCCAGTCAGTTCCAATAGAAGGAGGATTCAACACCATGTTGGACAGACCAAGAGTTCTCCCTTGCCAGTGAGGTCTCCAGCTTTCACTTTCTCCAGTGAGTCGTCCTTTTCACCCTTTCCAAGTGTTGCGCTGTGGATGTCTGTAGCAAAGAAGCAGACTGAAGAAAGAACGCGAGGGTCGAAAGCAGCTCTGAACGCGAGATGCCCGCCTTCGGACGATATGAAGGTTAGCATTGAAGAAGTGTGCTCTTCACAGGTCTGTTGGGTCGCTACCTAAGCACATTCCGGTGGCTGAAGGAAACTTTCAGCGAAGGAAGCTCAAGCCTAGGAATCTGGCATGCTACTGACCAGCAATGCGCCCGTTGCAGTTGGGAAGCGAGGCCAAAAGATCCACAGAGAGTATGGCGTCCTGCTCAGGTCATATATCAGCTATTCGAGAGTCCGTTGGTGAGGCATCTGGGACGGTACCTCGTCGTATGCTGCGAGTTCTTTTTCGATCTACAGCGACAATCATGAATCTCGCATATCTACTTGAGTGCATGGAGCCAGTCTACCTTGTACTTGTTCCCCCTATCCGTCCCTACAATAAAGCCATTATGAAGAGCTCTTAGTACAATCTGACCGAATAGGATTAGCCCTGTCATGCCTCACCTTCAGCATCATAAGGGATGGCGGATGGCGGTTCGAATTCGTGGAAGCTAGACGGACAGGCTGATAACGAAGGTAAGGTTTCAGGTCCCCAGTTTCAATTCAACTGAACTTACCAACAACATAGCCGTGGCTAGCAATCTGTCCTGCAAAGCGTTCGACTGGGCCCGTTACCTGATAGATTTCGCTGTAAATGAGCATCGCGCCTTCTTTTGAGCATTTTCATACCACAAAACCAGATGGCCAAAAGACCGCTACGAACACGCTGCTAACCTGAAAACAACCACTCCTGGAAACTTGGCTTGTGGGTAGCCTGGGATGCTCGGACTGATCACATAGATTCCGATCTTCTTGGAATCCCCAAAGCTTGCAGACACGGTGTGTAGTTCCTTTGTAATGAGCATATCTGCTTATCGATAAGCTCCGAGACCACTACAGTCAATTGCGTGTTTGTCGCTGAGCTGAGTGCAAGAAGCCTGGCGAGTGCGGGTCTGTTTCGTTTCGTGGGATGCTGAGCCGAAGTTGGTGCCTTAGGCGACCATTCCGAAATTGACTGCAATTCATTCCCGAGGTAGGTCGCTCGCTCTCGCAGATTACTTCCGGGCAGTACAATCGCCCATCATGCGTCGCAATGATGGAGATACTCTCTACCCTACTACTCTGGAGCCAGTTGATGCGTCTAATGTCGATGAGGCGCGTTTGGTGAGAACGCGTGTGTACCTGCTTCTTTCCTGCTGTTTGGGTATGAAAAGCTTCCGCTTACCGACTGTGAACTGAACGTCTAGCGGATACTCTTGTAGACGCGGAAAGGTCAGACACATCACCTAGGACCGTTGACAGTGTCGAGACTACTAGCGCCTCAGGTTCTGGCTGGTCGCCCAATCATCATCGAGATTCGCAATCTAGCGCGAGCTCCAATGACGTTGAAAGCCCCCGATCACCGTCCTTCGCATCTTCACCACACAGCGCAGAGGGCATCCTCAGGTCCTTTTCGCCGCGACCCGTGCCATCTCGAAAGCCGAGTTTGAAAAAATCCACAAGCCAATCCACGACCCAGCCTCTCTCACCTGGGAGATTGCCGCTTCGGCCACCCACACCGCCTGTAATATCGCTAAAGGTTAAAATCACAGACGAATCCGACGACTCCACACTCGTCTCAGACCCTTCGCCCTGTGATCGCTCGAGAACCGTTCGCTTCAAGCCGAGGGTTAGGATATCGTGTATGTGATTTACAACCAAACGTCTCTCCCAACCCCGAAACCTGTATTGACCAAAACCATTCATCGTCTAGCTGGTGTTCATCACACACATGATGAATTAACAACTATATCTCATGCCTCATCGTTTTCGGATTCGTCGTCCATATCTGCACCTCTCCGTCCTCCCGCTGAAGAACACGTCCGACCCCAGCCAAGGGCAAGGTCTGAAGAACAGAAACCTCTTGATGGTACATTCACTGCCGACGACTTCAGCGCGTGGCTAGCGCGATCAGGGATGGATGATTCTTCCAACGTCCCTTCCAATGGACCAATTGAGGCTTGGAACGACGACTCTGCGGACGAGACAACCGCGTTAATGGCGCATCGAAGGCGTAGGCGAGCCCTCGAGGGCAAAGGACAGCAGAAGAAGGGTCCGCCGAACTATATTGTCGCGAACGGTGGGCTGCCACGCTCTCCAGTCCCCTCTCCCACCGCTGGGAAGCAGATGCAAGGAGGGTATGGCACTCTGCCGCAACTGGAAGAGGAAGAAGATGAAAACGAATCGGACACTGTGTCGCGTGCGAGTAGCAAGGCAGAGGATTCACTTATCAATGGCACATGGTCTGCTGGGTGGTCAGGGGGATGGCAAAGCACCCAGGTACGTTTAGTCGTTGCATTGTATCCTAGCCCCCATCTCAATACATTTTTTTTTCTCCCCAGTCTTGGTGGTCGAAGACGAGGGCGCTATTTTGCTGTGGATCTAACACCGATCGCGATGATCATTTTGAGAACTGAAGCTGTTATTTCTTGTATACGGAGGTGTAATTATGTTTCATTTCCCCAGCTCTTTATCTCAACCCGCTCATATGTATCAGGTTCATTGGCGCACATGTATGTTTTGTAACTTTTATTCACATTTCGGAATATATGTAATCGGACTAGCTGGCATCCTTCGTTCACGCAATGTATTCGATATTACTGTCTAACAATACCCCTCGATCTACGTATCTACGTCATGTGCTGACGCACCATTCCTCATTTATGAAGGATCATGGTAGGGGGGAGAGTGGTGACGGGAGGAAGCAATGATGCTGTGGATTTACGCGCGTTCTGAAGCAATATTTGGCTGGATGTGGGAAAAGAAAATGTATGAACCGGTTAGTTGAGTAGTTCCGGTTCTTACAGGCTGTTCGTAAGACTGACTCCATGACAACGATTGCAGCCATAGCTTCTACGATTGGGACAGCACGCGGCACAACACAGGGGTCGTGTCGACCGCGAGCAGCTAGCGTTCCAGGGGTGCCATCATACTGAGCAGTATCTTGGCCTTGCGAGATAGTGGCAGGGGACTTGAAACCCACTCTGCGAGAGCGTATGGATGAAAGTCAGTATCAGCACACTATGCCACAAGCACGGTCCATTTCTCAGATCTGACCTAAAATAGACGTCTTCTCCATTCGTGATACCTCCTTGAGCCCCACCACTCCAGTTGCTCGCTGTCTTCAGTCCTCCACCCTCCTTCTGAACGAATGGATCGTTGTGACGACTTCCGGGAACTTCAGTACCTTTGAAGCCCGAGCCAATTTCGAAGCCCTTAGTGGCGGGTATCGACAACATCGCGTGCGCTAGCTGGGCGGGGAACTTGTCGAAGACTGGCTCGCCAAGCCCGCCAGGCAATCCTCGAATAACACAGGTGACAGTACCGCCAATTGAGTCTTGTGCCTCTTTTGCACGAATGATGCGCTGTATTTTAGGTGAAAGTGACACTCCGATTGAGCAGTGAGGGGGTTTTTGTGAAATCCCAAGACACTCACAGCCTTCATGCGTTCCTGCGTCGCCACGTGCGGGCAGCGAGTGATATCCTTATCAACTTCCGCGCGCGTGACGGTTCGCATAAGGGAGAGGAACTCTTCGCTGAGGGAATCTTGGCTAGCATCGTCATCCTCGCTTGCGGTCGAGGCCGTAGTGGAGGCGGATGCTGCAGATGCTGTGGGAATGTGGATCTTTCCGACCGACGATACGAAGGCGACGATCTCAATACCGTACGCGGCCGTGAGATACTTCTCTGCGATAGCCCCAGCGGCAACTCGCCCTAGGATGGATAGTGCAATAGAGTGTTAGCCCTCTTCCCAGCTCGCGAGACCCATATGGAGCATTTCTTTCTCACCGATAGTCTCCCTTGCCGAGCTTCTTCCTCCACCGCTGCTGGCCTTGATGCCGTATTTTGTCAAGTACGTGTAGTCGGCGTGCGACGGACGCGGGTAGAGATCTGTTTCCGTGTAGTCGTGGGGACGCTGATCTTCGTTTTTCACAAGCAGGCCGATCGGCGTGCCTAGTGTGACACCATGCTCCACTCCAGACTGAATATGCACGAGATCCTTCTCATTTCTCTAAAACGGCATATTTAAGAGATGCGTATGAGATTTCAGAACTTTCAGCTGATCATGCACAGTAGATCCATTCAACCAGCCAATCGGGCTAACTCACAGGAGTCGTGAGATCGCTCTGGCCTGGTCTACGCCTACTCAGTTGGATTTGAACGTCTTGTTCTGTAAGTTGGAGACCCTGCAGTTGACAATCTTTGACTGTCAGAGCCTTGTCAGCCGAAAACTCAAAACGACTGACTCACTGGCGGGACGCCATCGATGATACAGCCCACGGAGGCACAATGAGACTCCCCATAGGTCGTGACGCGATACAAAGTTCCAAAGGTAGACATGACAGCAGCGACCTTTTTTGTTTAGTGAGGAGCTAAACTCGGAAGAGGACTTGTGATGGATGCCTCGAATCCGACGTATCCGGTATTTATGGGAGGTAGACGGGTTTATTCCTGGTCAACTGAGGCCGGTTATACAAGCATTAAGCAGTGCACCGTGTCAGTTCGTGTAGAGGTGTGTTAAGTTGTTGAGAGTGGAAGCCGCGAATACTGCGGCGGCGTAATACCAATTTCCCGCGTTAAGCAAGTAATTCACCATGGTTATGGCATGGATCAGGTCGTTAAATTACGTATGTGAGTATTCTTCGGTTTCAGCTGTGAATGATTGTGCACGACCCCTAAGTGGCTAAACACTGCAGCACACATTGGGGCCTTTTCTCAAAGCGGCCCCCGACGCCGCATCCACCGTATATACCTCCTCGCATTCCCATGCCACTTCCTCGGGTGTCTGCTCGCACACCTCTCCACGATTTCAGCTTGTCTTTGCTATTGCATGTTAGAATTTTCGTCTATGTTCGCCGTTGCAAGAGGGAATATGTGTACAGACGCCATGGCAGCAATTCTCGTCCCTGCATGGCAGACATAAAACTATCGAGATGTGGGTCGACGTTGTTATTTAGGATATGAAGTGTTGCTCACTCGCATACAGGTCAGTTTATCTTGTAGGACGCAGCGTATAGATTCCGGCGAGAACCTCACGGGTGCGCCAAACCTTGCGATATTACTTGGCCGGATACAAAGCTTGCTCTCGTGGGCCCAGTACCAATTTAGAAGCAGTGCAAAGTACCAAAGAAGGGTTGCGGTATTAAGATATAGACTTAGTTTCGATAGCGCAAAACATGGTAGAGATGATAGATAGACCGGATCAGGGGTTCAAGGTTGAATATGAGGCTCTACTCACGGGTACTAGATAAATCACTCCACCAGGTAGGACACGCCTTTAAGTAACCTAGGAGAATTAGACGTCTTCTCGCCACTCTTGCGCATCAGATCAACATGGAAGATGGAGAACATGTGCATATTGGCAATGATTTCATGAATGAGTAATCAAGGGAATGTAATATAAAAAATCCAAGCTGTAATGTATTAAGCGGTCTCGTATATCTGCGTTCATCATGTCGCGCCTTTTGTGTTGAGCCAGTTCACTTGACTTGCACCTGTGTGCTGTAGAACTTGACGATAACCTCTCCCTCAACCTATGTCATGCAAGTGTCAGTCTGAGAATATCAAGGAGAAAAGAGTACAGGCCACGCACCCCTACAACTGATGTGATAGCTGCGGTGAGATTGAAAGCACCGGGGGTTGTTGGAGCCCTAACGTCCCATGTGAACTGGCCATTTCCGGTTTTCCAGTGGTCGGTACTGTCCAGAATATGTTAAAGAACTAACCATTACTGGTGTGTTGTTTAACTCACCGAAGGAAGACGGAGGAAGCAGGCGTGCCGATACCATCAGCAAGAACAGGCCCCGCGAGGGGCTTGAACCCGAAGATGGCTGAGTAGTCCCACCATGCCTGGGAATAGTCCTGGGTCTAGAGGACACAGATGATGTTTCAGCGTTAAAGCTGGAACAGTCTCCAAAGCGCGCACTAACATGCAATGTGACCTTGAATGGCTGGTTGCGCGTAACCGCAGTGGTGGGAGCGCTAATAGAGGAGACGTGAGCCAAGGAAGAGGATGTAAGGCAGGCTGCAGTCAAGAGGGACGTGATGGAGGTGAAGCGCATCTTGTTAGGGAGGTGAGATTTGGAATGGGATAATGTAATAAGGAGGTGAGTAGGTCATGAAAATGGAGCGTTTGCGAGTCCATTATATACTGCATATAACCAAGCGACCCGGAAACTTTTCGCGTCAGCATGCGAAGCACAGCCGTCGAGCCGTCGCGTGCATCTGACATAACAAGGCTCGTATTCGTTTCAGGGAGAGGACGACGAGAATCTAAATTTAGCTAACTTGGTCGCGTTGGGCACTAGGACATAGGGATATAAAAGGTCCCCAAGGCGATTGTGAATGCACCGGATATTTTGCATATGCTGGAGGCGAGTCAGAGGAGAGGAAAATTTGTGGTCATTGCCACATTCCAAGCGGCAGCCTCCATATGAAGCGAGATCAGCGGCAGGTGGTACTTGCGAGACATAGGCGATGGTTGATGGAGCACAAGGGAGGTTTATAGCACATGGCAGCGTACGCTTTCGTGGGCTGCAGCGATGGATAATGAGGAGCGGCAACACTAGGCACTGACGGAATTGGCCGTAGTCCCCGTGACAGGAAGAGCGGTGTTTCTCCTTACTACTCGCCTTGTCAACCAGACACCCACTGTATCAGACAGAAGATCCACTCTTGCTGATAGACGGCCTGGAAAGCCTTCCATAGCTCAACGCTACTGGTCTCGAGTTGGCTGCCGCTCTCTGTCGTAAAAATGATCGCCGCTGCAGGATCTCCACGACACACCCAATCCATTCGCTCCCTCGACCCTCCAAACCCTGTTGCACCGGTGAAAGTTTCATCGGACAATGACAGGAAAGCCGCGTTGAGTTTGGCGCAGAGGCTTCTCTCCGCAAATCCTTCAACACCACTCCCCCCTCTCTTTCCCCTCTCCGATCCAGACCTTATCCGCCTCAACGACCAGATCTACAACTTCCTCGCCCTCGCGCTGAGGGCTTTTGTCCTCAGTTGGTGGAGTCGACTCACACCACGCGATCGAGATTTTCTACCGCAGATCACGATCGTCCTGCAGCACGTTATCCGAACGCTCCATCAGAGGCTTCAACGGGCTGATTTGGCGCAGATGATCCTCGTTTCTTTCCCTGCCTTATTGCAACAACATTATACAGACTACAGGCAGGCGCAGAGGAAGCTCGACTCCAGCTATGCCAACGGGGCCACGTTGGCATCCATTCATCGCGTTTTCCATCGCCTGCAGCCACACATCGCGATTCATCTACAGGACGAGGGGGAAGAAAACGGGAAGGTGTCATCGAGCCCAGAGTGTGTTGTGGATCCCATTTACCTGACGGCCTGCGTCGACCTCCTTTTGAAAGAGTGCTTGCCACTGGATGACTCCCAGTCCGATTTGGAGCGAAGCATCGTTCGAGAGATCATCGTAGGCCCCGTTCTGGGTGGAGTTCTTCATAAACTCTCACAATCGTGGTTCATCTACACCATGATCCTTGACGTGCTGGGTCCACCACAGGCTTCTGCCCCAGTGAGCTTGAATCCCTCATACACGGACGTTTTTATTCCAATAATGCTAATGTTTTCATGGCAGCCAGTTGAAATTAGTACGTCCCAAGGGGCTACACGGTCCCTATCCGCCTTCCAGTCGCTCATCGTTGTATTCCTCACCACGATCCAAACTATCTCGACCGTCTGCCTCAACTTCATCCATCTCTCACAGTCCATGGTACAATTGGCGAATTCGGTGAACGAATCCTCCGATACGCCGTTGGCCCCCATCAGAACTCGCCGCCAAGCGTTGTCGAAGCTTTTCTCATCGTCCATATCAAACACTGACGCTCAGAAGCCCGCCTCGGCGCCTAGAGGCCTCGTGTATCCCTCTATAGAGCTGGTTAAGGAGGTCCTGGATATAACTCATGACAAAAGAGAGAACATCATTGGAGTGAGCATATTTAATACTCTGGACCTTATTGCTGGTTTCGGAGAACCGTTCCTTGATCGGTAAGAACTTTCGCCTTGTTGTGCCAATCGAAATTAGCTGAAGCCTCATCGTTTTAATCAATATACGCTCCATAGACTCTTACCATACCTGCTGAGAACCAAAGTGTTGACAGCGACGACGCTCTCAACGATCGTCTCAGCTGCAACGCAGAATTTATTCCCAGACTCGAACAACGGATACCCAGGACCTCCTCCTGTCATACCTTCCGCAGAGGAACAGGCCCACCTGAGGCAGAAACTCGAGGAACGTCTGAAGGAGCTTGTGCCAGGTAATAATACATATGATCTTCGATATCTTGGCATCACTAGATAATTCACTCTTTTAATACTAGGCTTGCTGTCAACCGCTACGACACCGGAGTGCATTTTGGATCCACTCTCATCAGCGGAGTGCAACATTCACCTGATCGTGCTGCTCCTTGACCTGGTTCTTGTGACGCTCGTCCCGGAGTTTGCGGTTGGAGGATCGTCCAGCGTCGATCAAGGACCAGATGTAATGACATTAGATGGTTACGAGGTGTTCACAGACGCGCTTTAATGAGGCTCGTACAATGCTGTTTACTCAAGATTCATGACCAGCGGACTATCTCAGTTCGAATTCGGGGGATGGGACATTGCTGAACGTGTTATCCCTTTGGTGTTTATTTGACGCTGCCTTCTAGAGTATATCCTGGGTGTAATTCATGGCGGCATATTGGCGAGAGGGTGCTCTCGATGTCGCATGGGTAACGAGAAAGAATAGCGATTTTGTGAATGGTGTCTAGCTCCCCCAATAACAGCATGCGCGGGAGTCTTAGGCGTACTTCCATCCTCTTGATAAAGCAGGTTGCGAAAGAACTATGGTGAGATACCAGAGACTAGATGTGCATACAGAGCGAAGCCACAAGAAATATCGACCACGGTAATGTGAATGAGGAAAATCACCGAGTCTAAACGTATAGCAGTAGATGAGCAATAATTTACAGAGTTACAATGAAGTGGTATGCAGTATCTGACCTTGGTGAATCCGATCTGCTTTGATCGCTCGCGGAAGCATTGACGGCAGATGTCGAGCCCGTATTTTCTAATCAGACCAGCTTGATGGGCACAGACACGGCTGGTAAAATTCAAATAGCTTTCTGAGTCAGCTTCATGGTCAATACAAGTTGCGCCGAGCGCACCATTGGCGGGAGCCTTTGCCATGTTTCCGAGGGTGCGAGAACCAGATATTGTCCCAAGTCATTTTGAGCTGAGCGTCAAACATGAACCATAATGAACATTATGATATCACGAGGGTCAACGATGTGCTCACTGTGCGATGAGGATTGTGCGTGGCCTACAAAGCTTTAGTCGAGATTCCAATTTCGTTGGCTGATCCGTGCGTGGAAAGCTGACTACATTGCCGCCCCCTCACATATTCTGTGCCACCTCTCTCAGGTGAGAAACAAGGCAAGATTCAATCCGCAATCCAGTATGCAATGCTGTAGACTTTTCGACCTTTTCACTAACGCAGGATCCTTCTGCACGAAACCTCCTGCTGGCAGTAGGGCTCAACCAGTTGCTTGACCCAGCTAATACACTCACAACATTGCACCAAGACGCTCACATATGCCATGGTTCCTCATTCAATGACTTGAAGGATCAGTACAGGAACCAGGACTCAACCATAAGGGGGGCGCCTTTCACTTGTTCCCATTTTGACCGGTCAAATCCCCTCCGCCTATACCGGCTTCTCCATTTCCACTCATGTCGGAAAGGAACGCAGAAAAGTCCATCCCCACCCCGCCCATCGCTCCCGAGTCATCATCCCCCATCAAATCACGAAGGGGATCAGACGAATCAGAAACAGCACCATCCTTCAGTCCGTTTGCGTCTCCGAAGTCGCCAGGCATGTACAAAGACGACATTCCACCGATGTCTGTCCCACCTCCGAACGACACATCGCTCCCTGCGCCATTGCCACCGCCAAAAGACATTCCATCCATCCCATCCATGTTGGAGAAGGTCATGTTACTGAGATTGAGATCATCGAGCGCGTTGAGGCCACTAGGATCGCTCATTCCAAGCCCAGAGAATTGATTTCCCGGACCCGAGGAACCCGTGAGGCTCGCTAGCACGCTTGTGGCATCGGTCGGAATAATGGAGTTTGATGACTGTGTGGCGGTGTCGGAATTTGCGAATGACTGACCCGAAAGACCTTGTGATTGCGGGTTGACGAATGAGGATAAGAGTCCGTCCAGCGAATCTTGACCCTCCCCTCCAGCCTGCTGCTGCCCATCCCCGCCCTTTTCTCCCTCGTCCTCCAGCCCAAACTCCTCGGTTGTGAAATCCGTCCCTCCTGTATTGCCTTTGTTAGTAGTGACGAGTTGGCTTAACGGAATTGTTGGCGAATCCATCGTCAGGTCAATCGTCTCGTCGGGATTCCCTCCATTCATAGGTAGGGACATCCCCGTTTCAAGCACAGGGGTGGGTTGTGTGAGATCGATGACATCCTCTTGGCTCGACAAAGTCTGAGAGAGGGGATCGGACTCGCTAAAGTTCATCATCTGCTGTTGGTTCGCGCTATCATTGGGCATCTCCGTTCTACCACTACCACCCCCTGCCCCTGCGAATGCCGATAAGATGCCGGGGAGGGATCCACCTGCTCCAGACATTGCGTTGGCGACGACCGAAGCAAGTGGTAGTGCAGACGTCGAAGAGAACGCGGATCCAGGCTGACTGGAGTACGGTGGGAGGGTAGAGCCGAAGGGGCTGGGGCCGGGGAACATTAACGCGCTGACAGGGTCATCTGCTCGGGGTCGAGGCGCGAGCCTGACGGGGCTAGGAGGACGTTCAACACCTCCATCATCTACTCCCAAGGCGGTTGGGAAGGTCTGGCGGAGCGCCGTTGACGAGAGGTCGAGTTTGAGGGGGAAGGAGCGCCCGAGCCTCGCGGCTCCTCCTGCGCCGTCCTGGGTCTGAGTTGTGAGCTGTGTGGTAGTGAGATCTGGAGAGACTTGAGGTAGGACGGAAAGAGACACCGCCGTTGGACCTGGAGAGGATGCCCTTCGTGCGGCGGCAGCGTTTTCTGACTCTGATGTGGGTTCCGTCTCGACGACGTCTTTCCCTTCAACCTCTTTCGTTTGTTCCATCATTGCATCGTCTTTCCTGATATCTGACGTTTCCGATGCTTGCTGAGGGGTGGCGGTCAGGCCTTCCATGTTTGCTACCGAGCTTGCTCCTTCCGTAGAGGACGATTCTGCCACTTGAGAGTTCCTGTCTCTCGCGTCAGCAGCCGCTCGAGCGGCCTTCTGACGATTCAGCTCTCGGGTCAAGATCGTGATAGAATGAAGCTATCAGAGCGAGCTCTATCAGATGGAAGACTAAATACGGCGTGGTGGGCGTTTGATCAGCTTACAATATGTGCTTCGAGGATATCACGACATTGGTCGAATTTGGCCAGCTCATTGCTTATAGCGGATGTCAGAGGTTTGGGCACCGGCTCCCCTGGAGGTAGTCCCCTGAGCTTTTATTAAGTACTATTGAAGGTGGAACCTAGAAAATAGTTTTGGGATACGTACAGTCTTCGCGTATCGGCGTGGAACCTTGCGATCTCGCCAGCTTTCACTGTTGCATTCTGAGCACGGTGATGTCGTCAGGATGCAAAAAGGATAAATCATAAGCGCTAGGCAAGATTCTCTCACTTTGAGAGCAGTGTGCATTTGAAGCACTTCCTGGCCGAGCGGAGGCATCTTGGCGGGGGCTTGTTGACCGGCGCCGGCCGGCTGCGCGGGTTGAGCGCCATTTTGAGGAGCCGCGGGTTCTTTGAATTGCCCAAAATCGGGCCTTGGAAGCTCTATGCGCATCTCTGACTTTCTACGAGCCTTGGGGACAGGAACAGGTGCCATCGTGTAGGCAAAGGAGGATGAGCGATAATGGTAAGAAAGAAGCCAACTTCTATGCAGCATTCATGTGAGCAAATGTTGACGGAACGCTTTCCCCATTAAAACCTCCGCCCATTTGTGACGACAGCCTATGAATGCCAGGGGAGGTATGCCACGCTCTCGCTCTGGGCTAGAGATTCTCCATCACGCACAACGACCTGTCGGACCGTTCTGGGACTACGACATCTTCACAACATCACGACAACCAACGCGCTTCAGTGCGCTGACGATACACCACTTGCAAGTCCTCGTGAACGATGGGGACGAGTGGGGTTGGGGTGGAATCGGTGAGTACGTCGCCCACATATGATTCTATCTGGTGTTGTACACAAAAACTGAAGGTCTCGCGGGGCTTATGCTTTCTTTGTCAAAAGATAACATAAAAGATGGGGATTCCAAGCTTGCGCATTGCTTTTTTGGTATCATTGAAGTGAATTCTCGCAACTCGATCTCAGACTACGGTGCTAAGATATTAGATGAGAAAGGGGTGAACTTGAGCCCCCGAAGTGGCACGTTCTTCGTAAAAATCAAGGCCAACTTTGATCGATACGAGCTCTCAGGTCTGAGTGCTCCTCCCGCTTATTACACCAAAATAGACCCTGATACTAGCATTCCATTGACGTTTTCCAGCATCTGGGTCCGATCGCGGGACGTGGATAACGTCTGTTACAGACAGACGCGACCCCTATTACCAAACGTACCGTATCTCTAGCCACGATGCGCACACTTACAAACATAGCCGACGTACTCGCGAGCGGGCGTGGTGGCTCTCTTTCATCCGCGACTGCTGTACTCCGTCAACTGATCCCGATGAACCAGAAGTACCACCTGTGCGGGAGAGAACCATCGAATGGCTAGTTCATCGAGTGAGCCCACCGATGATTGCCTCCCTTGTATACTCGTAATTCTAATCCAACGCAAGACAGTACAAGGATAAATATCCTGTCTACCCCTCTGCACTCAACCCTTCCACCGATGGCCCACCGAGGAATGTCCATAAGGGTGAGGTGTATCACGAGCTGGCACGGCACGCTGATTTCATCAAGGCTGCCCTTATGGGTCAGAGGCCACGCCAGATGGAAGCATCGAAGTGGGATACGTTGCAAACGGATGCCAATCATCACCGCGTGCGCTTTGGTCATGGAGAAGATAAGCCCTGGGAAGACAAAAGTCAGAGTGAAGAGGAGGAAGATAATCTCGATGGAGATGCTGTACTCGACGAGCAGGTAGGAAGATTATCATACGTAGGATCTTACATGTCAAATATTTACGTTCTTTCATTTCTCAGTTCAGCGTCCACCAGGACCCATATCCTCATGCCAGTGCTTATATGTCCCGACTTCGGGTTGGGACCTCCCCACCCAATGATGAAGGATCTCGGACCGCTTATAGCTCGTCTGTCACACCTCAGACCGTATTCGAAGACTTTTCGCCGGAGATAAACAATGCAGAGTAAGCAAACCTCTTCGGCTCTGGGAAATCTCTAACTATGTATCCTATTGACACCCTTGGTCTCTCTTCAGACAGACAATCATTCATACGCCAAAGTTCGACGTGAATTTCACCTACCGTTGCGTCTTCAACTCTCTCCGCTCCCAAAACGACACGGCCGCTCCTACCTCGACACGCCAGAAGACACAATTGTGCCCGTTCAAAATTGATCTCCTTCGTCTATCACCGGATGATCGAAATCGGCTAGAGCGGGCCTTTCACCAGTCATCAGATGAACAGGGTCGGCAATGCAAAAGCAGTTTCCTCGATGTCGTGCGCCATCATCGGCTTTCTAGCACTAATAAGCATACCCCGTTAGTCTTTGCGGTCTTGATGCATGCACATTTTGTCAAACACCAGGAGGCTTGTAGTGCTACCCCCCACTTTGGTGAGTCGAAGTATAGATCCCCCCAACCTCACTTGACGTACATATAGTCCCAGCCCTGCTAACACTTTGAACCTTGTTTGGTGTAATTATTCCTGATACAAGCTACGGGCCACGTTGAGGTCGAAATGCCGTTCAGGTTATCAGCATTCCACCAAGTGGATGACCTGAGTAAGTACATTAACCGGAGCGAGTGAACATTAACCTCGCGATGATAACCTGACCTGTTTGGCTCTCCTCAGTCAACAGTCGAAACTATGACGCTGCGAAGCAAAACATGCGCTATAAATGGATCACTGGAGAAAAATAAGCTCGAGGTCACGAATTTGGCTGCGAGAACATCTTTTTTTTTTGTATCCTACGAGAACCATTGACATGCAAATAGATGCAGGAGTAAAGAGAATATGAGCATATCTGCAACGTTTTTGAATGTTGTCTATTTTCAATATGGTACACACGAGTTGTAAAGCACAGCAGGCAGGCCAGAGACATCATAGAACCAGAAGATAAAGGTTTGAAGCACAACTTACCTCAGAGAGGGAAATATGAAAGATGACGATGAACGAAAAAAAAAATTGGTGATTTTCCAGGGGCACGAACTAGTGAACCTTCTTCTCGCTACTTGTCCGAGGGTGTGCTTCCAAACACGAATGAACTCCAATCCGCTTGTGCATTGAACATCCCGGCACTGCTCATCAGGCCCTCCATCGAGTTGGATGCTGTCGCAGCATTGGTATCCATTGCGGGAGTCGTCTTCGCCACTCCTTCCATCATGTTCATAAACTGCGTCGCCGGCGATGGTGCGTCATTGCCGCTGTTGTCGAGAAGCATATTGGCCCACGACGCCTCGGATGGAAGGAACGGCGATTGTTGCTGCTGTGGCTGAACCGGTGTAATGGGTGACACGGTGGTGTTGCTGGCGCTGACACTGCTAGCCGAGCTCGATCGGTGCTGCGAGTTGTGTGACTGCTGCTGCGTGGTTTCCGCACGACTCTCGAACGCGCCACTCGGAGGGCTGAACCCACTGAGACCATATAGAGATAGGAGATCCTTGACTGGAATCGGTGTCGGGCCGCTCCCGAGCTGTTCAGCGGTGGTAGGGCCGGTGATCGGCGCTGGCATTGTGCTCAGAATGGAAGTCGGTCCTGTGCCGTACATTGGAGTTGTCCTGACGGGTTTCGTGGTGGTAGTGGTGGAGGAGGTGGTGGAGGCGGAGGTAGTAGGGCCTGGAGAAACCGTGGTATTTTGCTGTTGTGGAGCACCCCCTCTCTTAGCCTTCTTCCTTTGTGCGATCTTGCTGACGGTTTGCATCACAACTCCGGTGCATGTTGCCTATGTGACAGATTGAGTCATGGGTATCCATGCAAGTAAGGGTCGGGTCGTAGGAGCCCGGATAGAAGGTCCGCGGAATCCATCGGAGGTTGATTGATTGAGTTGGTGATGGATGGGAAAAGCCGCGGATGAGGTCGACGTCAGTCGGGAGATGTAGTAGAGACCGCGCGTCGAGTGAGCCGTCACCGCAGGTCCAGCGTCCGAACGTGAAATCGTTAGAGGGCGTCGTCGAGTGAGAGGAGGTTGAAGTTGGTTGGTGTCGAACATAAAAAAAACAAAATGCAAAAAAACGAAGGCGTGATCAGTATCGAACATAGGAAGTACATTGCAACGAAGTGAGGCGAAGCAGGAGAGGAGATAATAAAGTAATTACTCGTGAAAAATGAACAGGTGAACGGTGTCGAAGTTGGGACATGAGGGGGGGGGAGGAAGAACGTAGGGATCATGCGAGATGGAGAAGAGATTAGGAGGATGGTACAGGAGAGAAGGAAAAGAGAAACTTAATAGGCTGGCCGACGCGGCGGTGGCGCATAGCCCTGCATCTGTGCACGGACACCATACAGATGTTCGTGCTCCATCCGCAGAAGCTGCCGCCGCTCTGCCGCTTCGGCCGCCCTCATCGGAATTATGAATTCATAGAAAACGCGTACCTCATGAGCATCCATGACGGGCACCGACCCGTCACATCGGACCTTTTGCGAGAGCTCTCTACACAGCTCGTCCATGTCACATTCCTGAAATTAAAATTCCGCCAAAGAGATAAGTCTCGTCAGTAAGGCAATCCCCGTTACCAAGGACAAGTGTCAAAGGGTATGAGGGACATGAAAGAGAAGAATAGCAACGTAAAAAGACGTACCTCAAACTGAGGATGGCTTTTGATCGTGTTCCACACCTCCTTGAGCTTCATCTGCTTTGCCTCAGAATACATCGCGAAGTCTTCCATCCTCGATGCGACCGGCGGTCGTATATCATGGGTACCACCAAGGGTTCCAATCGGCTGACTCTCGATGACCTGCGCCCACTCCTGCGAGGTGTTCGGACAGCTAGTCTCACGGGTGACCTCCCCAGACGGACTACCCTTGATGCTCATGCCGCTAGTACTGAAGCGAGATTGGTGGTGTGGCGAGCATGGCAAGGGTGCCTCGTCTGGCTCCGCACCGCCGCACGGGGAAGACGTTCGAGGTTGTACGAGACCGGTCCTGCTCTCCGACGAGGATGAGGCGGTATCTCGCGAGGCCAGCTGGAACGCACTCGAGCTGAAAGACTGTGCCGCCACGGGTGTGGAGCGTGCAACGGGCGAGATGGACGGCGAAATTCTGTCGTTGCCGTTGCCGTTGCCGTTGTTGTTCTGGAAGGAGCTGAGCGGTGAGGTCGCGTTTGGTGAGAAGGAGCTGAACGCGATGAGGTCGCTGAAATTCCCAGTAGACGAGAACAGATCTTCCATTGCGTTATTACCGCTACCAGTTCCGTTATTGTTGTTCGGTGGGCCGACGTTGTTGTCGCTCCCTGAGGTGACCTGATTGCTCGTCGTTGTCGTGCCGTCATTTGCCTTTGTCGTTGCAGCACCCGATCCAGATGGCACTGAATTGTCGATCGAGCTCCAAGATGGATCGAACGCGCCGCTCGAGAAGAACTGATCCCACGCTCCAAAGTCAGTGTAGCTAGTGTACATTGGGTTGCTGGCGATGGTCGTATAAGGGGAAGGCTGGATATTCATAGATGGCGGTGGAGGAGGGGAGAAGAAAGAGAGCGCCATGTCGCCTAGTGATGTGGCGGGTGAGACGTTCATCTGCGCTGTGCTTGGTAGCCCGCTGCTGCTGCTATTGTTGTTATTATTAATGAGCGGTGTGTAAGCCTGATTGTTGAATTGGTTCTGGTTCGAGCCGCTCTCATTCCCACCAGCGGCTGAGCTGGGAGACGATGCAGACTTGGGCGTTGAATCGATTGGGGATGGAAGGGTCGATGGCGTGGTTCGAGAACCTGTATGTTGTGTCGATGTGTTATTGTTCGTGGTGTTTGCTGCGGCGGCGCCCGTGGTTCGTTGCATATTGAAGGTGAAGGCGGATTGTTTGAGCATGAGGTTCTCATTCTGGAGCCTGCCTAGAAGGTCCCGAAGGTTCTCGTTCTCTTGCAATTGACCTGCACTCTTCTCTTCCAGAGCAGCAACTTGATCTTCGAGCTAGAAAAATCACAAACGTGATCGAAATGGGCGCGTCGAAGCAAGAAGAATGATTTGTCAGCGACGGCCGGATGAGCTGAGACCGCACCGACGGCGGGTTGGGTCACGGCCGGCGGTAAGGTAGTGGACACGTACGTCTTTGACGTGCTTTTCTTTTCTTTCTCTGAAGGCGCGTTGGGCGGCGCGATTCTGCTCCTTTCGTTTGAGTTGGCGAGTCTCGTCTGCGCCTCCACTCTTACGCTTGGCGTTGAGTTTCTTCACTGGTTCTATGGTAGACCGATGGTCCAAAATTCAATCGTCTGCGACACAGGATAGAGTGATGACGAAGATGACTCACGTCCTTTCGAATTCTTCTGCTGGGGTTGACCTTCGAGATCAGAGTCGTCGTCGTCATCGTCCTCGGGCGTAGATTGGTGCTTCTTCCGCTTATGCATCTCATCGTTTGAGATGGCGGAGTCGTTTCTTGTCGCGTTCAGAGCCTTCTGCTGCTGGATAGATGTAGCAGTTATAGGAGTACTATTCGTGGAGGATATCCCGTTGAGACCGCGACCTAAAGGAGCGGGTGGTGAAGGCGATGCTGAATCTTCGGTCAACGGAGGAGACACGTCCTGTAAGAGCGACGGCTGCGGCTGTTGAGAGTGAGGATTGAGCTGCTTTGAGAGTAATGTGAGAAAGTCGGAATCATCAATGGGGGCGAGTTGTTGTGGGAGACCATGCTGAGTGGCTGAGAGATCCCAGAGGCTGGACGAGTAATCCATTGATCGGAAAAAGCGGAATAGTCAAAGCCTAGCTGGCGTTGTACCTGGATGAGTGAGACTAGAGGGAGACGAGGGGAGCAAACGACCAAGCAAGGTTGGCCCGCGGACTGTAAGCGTATCAAGTTATATTCGTGAACCGGTCGGGAGCAGAGTAGGAGACGGAGCAGAGGCGAGCTACAATCTCCCGTATCTCACGCTCTCGAATTATCCCCCCGGGCCCTTCTTCTTGCTCTGCTCGACCCTCCACACATCTACTGGCTTAACCACTCTCGGTCTCTCTCGGTGCCAAGGATACCATACCTCTGTTTCCCTAAATGGTGCACCTCCGCTTTGTGCGTTGCATGCTCCGATAGCAATATTCTCACACATGAATCGAATCGTCTGAGAGGTCGAATCAGGGCCACATTCCATTCCATTGATGCTCGGCTATGGATCGAGCGAGACCCATTGGCATCTCTAGCTATGCCTCTTCTTCCAGCTGGAATAGCCTCTGGATAGCGTGGCTCTATGCCACTCTTGTCTCACATCTCATCAAGGCAGCGGCACTTCAAACGCCACTCTACAACCTTCTTGTTCGCATGCGTGCTACCCTGGACATGTGTCGCAAAGCCGGATGCCACTAGTCCGACATGGATCTGTGAATCGGATCCCGACAGTCAAACTTTCAATCTCCATTGGTTGAAAAGGAGAGACATCGGATTGATTCGGCCCTAGCCATTGATTTGATTGATCCCTGCGCCACGACCTCTAGGATCCAATATTATATCTTTCTTATCAGAAACACGATATCATTTAATATGTCAGGAGCATGCTGGTCTTGTGGGGAGTCACCGTCCTGTGGGAGCCATTCCGACCACTGACGCGTTCTGAAGCATGGCAGCCTGAACCAAAATATGCCGTTCCGGATCACTCCTTCTCCGAGGTGAGGCGGAGGGGCCGGATATTTATGGCGGCGAAGCTCGTATGGTCTGATCCGCCGCCCGCGGAACCCTCGGAAACCGGTCGCCTCCATCCAAGTTGTTGGCGTTTGTCGGTCCGCGAGTTGGGGTGGCCGGCTGTCATCCGTGTGCGCTTAGGAGTGTACGCGCTGGCGCGACCCTTGGTCTTCCAACTTTGCGTTCACTGTCTACAAACTGGTCTTCATCATGGACCTCCTCGGACAAAACACCTATATATTTCAAGCCCAGTTTAGTAGGACATAACCAGGTTATACATTCTTGAGGCGTTGAAAATGTCGTCTGAGCCAGTCGCGCAGCTGTCTTGACTTGTCGTCGTGTTTCCAACTGGGGGTAATTCTCATGCAATACATAGTACAGACCACGAATCAATTGATACATGACATCAGTTGCGACGCCAATCCGCTGGGATTGTTGGGGAATCATGTTTCGCAGATATCTGACCCGCCAGGTTTTGGCTTTCTTCTGCACAGACTATGCAGTTTTTTAAACAGCATCCACACTGTTCCTCCTGCTGCCATAGAAATAGCCGACTTTATGACTCCGGACTCCCACTTGCCTGATTCAATGGGAACAGGCCTCGCCTAGACTTACATTACCTTGAACTACATTCCACTCACCTGTGATTCGATGCCTGGCCCCTCACTGTGGCGCATGATCAGTGACACGTTGCAGCATCAACCTTGGCATTCCAACTCGATTCGAGCTCTATCCGTCCGGCATACACTCTCCCGTCATCCCCTGGCTCCTAAGGGATCTAAACCGTTACTCTCTTGCCCACCATCTCGCTTCTACCTCCCGTGAGCCTGAATCCGAAGCCCTATCGTTTCCGTGCATGTACAAAACGTTCCGACCCACTGGCATCTCTACCAGTCCTCGATCGGTACAGGCTAGACCCAATACACCGAAAACATGGCTCGACCAGCGGGGGATGAATATCGATTCGCATTTCTCCGCTGGCATCGGTTTAGCTAAGACCAGTGTTGTTTTTAAGAGGGGATCTTAGAGCCGTCGATTTGGACCATGTAAGGCGTTCGTCGCCCAGCGATAATATTTCTGAATGATTTTGGATTGCAGTCCAAACACCTCAACCTCACTCTTGTTATTCTGGTTGTTGCTCATCCTCGTGTCACGGCTTCTCGTTTGCCGGATGGATGGGACGTAGGGGATCATCCCCAAAGACTCGTGGGCCCTGGCCGTCAACTCTTCCAAGATGTCCAGGATGATCCCGCAATCCGATTTTGGCTGCTGATCGAAGCTGCAGTGTACGGATGGATTTGATTTGGGCACGGAGCGATTCCTGCTGCGTGTTTGGATCGATCTGGGTGTGGTCGGTCCCCAACAAGGCGAGCACCTGGCGCTGAACACGTCTATGATGTCATACGCCGATAATGATCGGCCTGGATAACGCGGGCTGGCCATACGGGTACTGGAAGCGGGGCTAGACAATGAATTCTATATAACAAGGTGAAGAGCAAATGTACATATTTTCATAATTACGTCTGAATACAATCGAGCACTCTCCCGGGATAGTCGAAGAACATCCAGTGAGCAGATAGCAGGGCCAGAGAGTCAACGCGCAAAGATTGCCCCTTCCCTCCCCTTTCACCCCCAGCTTCGTCAACTCGATAGCATGCATTTTGTCGCTCTCCCACATCAATATTGAACCTTTCACTCCCCCAGAAGTTAGGCTCTAGGGGACGAGCCTCGCGATCCTTTGTTCGACCACACTCTTTCCCTAAGCGAACTTTAGACCGGGGGAGTAGATGTCGAGCAAGGATATGTAGAGCAGTCAAGCCATTAGCTGAGGTGACCTTTTTCAGCTGCTATGGTTTTGAAAACTTGGCACCTGCTGTGAGGTGTTTAACAGACCTGCCGGCTTCGAACCCCCGGCCTCTTTCCTTCCACGTCTGCCTCGGAAGTAGGTTCTTCGCTGTCCTCCTGCCGTTCTTTTGCGATATCTCCCACAAAGCAACCTATCGGCAGCAGCCGAGTTCGTTGAAGTACTCTTTAGTACTGGCATTGGTTGTTATAGACTGCGAGGAACGGAATGCTGATCGAGTAGGATGTTAGGTTCATATCATCGTCTTCGGTTATCGTGTCGTGATCCAAATAGGTCCTGTGAATGAGCAGCCTTACAAAAATCAATCCGTCAGCTGTCAGAAAGATCTGTGAGCCGATCGAGGGCTCAGTACAACCAAAGGAGCCTGCCAGCCTGCTTCAAAGTGTCTCCGTCCCCAGATTTGCATAATTCGGGCTCTGTAATCACTGTCGCTTTTTTTTAGGCGTTTCCATGCATTACGTGGGGTTGCAATTGCCGGTTGAACCTTCGCCGTTCTCCTCAAATTATTCTTGACTATTCTATGTCTTCCAGAGGTGTTAACTCTCAGAACAGACTAAGGGGTGAAATGGCCCTAACGCATACTTGACGTCAGTTTCAGTGGTCCCGTCAGAATGGTCTAATTTCCACAAGATGCGTAGCCGTTCAGATGTGTGAAGTGACCCAAGCACGGCGTTGAGGATAGTGCCTTCCTCGGCTAAACTAATATGCGGCGCGCAACGAAGAGCTCCGCGACAGTTGCTTGCGCCCCTTCCCCTTCCATGGGATTTCTCCAGGTTCGTCGTAGTTAACAGGCCTCTCCGACGGCTCTTCGCGTAGCTGAAGTTCCTGTGTAGCGATCCCTGACCCAAGGATCAGGTAAGCGCCATGGAGATATAGCATTCGGAATGCTCACTCTGGTGGGTGCATGAACATTGCGATATCCCTAGAACGCGAAACGGGGTCTCCTCATGAAGCCAATCGGAGATCTGATTTCTATCGTTTACAACTGTGGTGGTACTTAACTGTGAAGGGGGCTAGTCCATAGTGTGCCGTCCGGATGGTTCAATGCCGCCCCCACCAATGTTTCCACATACGGTCAATCGAACGTGGCCTTGAATTTCCATCATCGGTGCATGTGTCGGAGGGTTCGAAGTGCAATCCCATTGTTCCGCGATCATATTTTTGGTGGAGATTACCGATACTTCTCCTGGATCATATGGAGAGTTACAGATATCCTCAGGAACGAAAGCCTTGGTGCAGAGACTATGAAATGATGGGCGTGTAGCGATAGGACTCCGCCACGTGTAGCGAGGCCTACCACGCTGGTGACCACTAGCAGAGCTCGTGAGGGTTCTCCTTGTTGCTTGCCTCAAGTCGCGTAGTCGGACTGTGATGGGTCCGTCAGCTCTACTGACGGATGTTGGTGAACTGTACTTACGAAGTCACGGCAGAAGGCTCTGTGTCGTATTTTGGAGAAGCGTCCAGGATATGGGATGAGCAATCAACCCATCGGATAAGAAAAGAATAGT
>WSTV01000025.1:98259-111529 GCA_019632285.1 Tulasnella sp. 332 | reverse complement strand
TGGCGCTTGTGTCATCATTTCAAATGGAAGGCCAGCTCAGCACGAAATTTCGGGTATCGTCCGCTTGTTTGAAGGGATTCATATTTACGGTTTCCTGGACTAGTCCGGCCACCGTTCTTATCGCCAGAAGCTTTGACAATGAGCAAGTTTGAGGGTTCAATGCGACGGTAGAACATTGGTCAAATGTTGAACTGCACTTCAAAATCGCCTGATGAGCAGCATCAGCGAACACTCCATCCTCAAGACCGGTTCTTTCGCTCATCTTGCCGATGTATCCTCACATCCTGGATCAAAGCTATTCTCATCCTCGTGGTGTCCATCGATGGATCTCTTCGTCCTCGCAACGCCTTTGAGCAACCGGCATCGCCTCACGCTATGGAAGATGGGCGGGCACAAACTCTGGGATGTGGAAGTAGGACGAGGCGACGCGTCGTCGGAGAGTATTATGGATGTTGTATGGAGTCCGAGTGGTCAGTCAATGGACAAGAAAGCAACCCTTGTGAATTCCGGGCAAAGCACGATTGAACTGACGCGCTTACGCAAATCTGAAAGGCCTCGAAATCGCGGTGGCGCATCACCCACCTAGGCTCAGCATTCACTCCGTACATGATGGGCGCGAGATTCGGTCACTACTGATTCGCAATCCCGCAGATGAGAGCTTGGATCCCAAGCTCACTGCTGTTTGGTGGCTCGAGGATGCGAAGTCTGCTGAACCTGATGGCCTAGATAATCTTCTGCGTCGCAATGGGAATACTGTGAGCTCTATCTCTTATGGCTGTCGTAATGTGTTAGAAAGAAATAAGGATTTGGATTTGAACCGATGTATGTCCCTCGGACCAATCTAGCCCAGCTCCGCCCACTCTATCCTGCAAACACTGCCTTCACTTGATGCATCAAATGATGAAGGAGAAGCTCTGAGGTAAAGTCTCACTTCTTTTATCCCAAGGCTGTTGACGACTGAATGAAAGATTACTGGCAGCGCGCCAATCTACAATCTCAAGAAGGACAAGGACGCATCTACTGGGACGATCCGGTGGAACGTTTCCTCCCTCCCTCCTGAGCTGGACTCTTTTCCAACGCTGCTGCCCAATCTTGCCACGGCCTCCATCGCCGCCAAACCATCTGTGATCGCGATGCCGCCACCCACATCCAGCACGAAGAACAAGCAACCGCAGTACGAGCCTTTCACGCCAACGACAGCCCAAACACCAGTTAATGAGAACCAAGATAAGGAGCTACAGAACTCTCTGCTCATTGTGTCGGATGATATCGGGCATCTCCACATGTTCCTAGAAGGCTCATATCCACTTGGTCAAGTCGACGTAGGGAGAAAATGCAGCACCATTTCCGTCATAAAGCCATCTCTCGAGAAGCCTGTGCTTTTGGCGCACAATATCGCAGGGCATAGTACGAATCTCCTCCCTACTTCAATCGAGTTGCCACTTTTAGCAGCACCGTCGCTGAGGAGCGTATCCAAGATGTCGTCATCCGTGCGCGCGTTGCTTGTATACATCGCACGGACTCTGGAGGACATGCGACGCGCTTGGTTTGGGACGGACTCATTAGATGGAGGGAGGGATGCCGGAAAGAAGTGGTTGAAGCTCCTGGAAGAGAAGGAGAAACAATTGGATGGCAGTACGTCTCTTGTTTAAATCAACGCCCACGAGGAGAAAATATATTTTAACACTTTGCACAATGGTAGGGAAGAAAACCCATGCGATTTATGAATTGACTAATCTGCTTTTCACTGGGAAGACTAGTGGGGCTATGCGAGAGTTTCTTGGAGGAAGCGGCAAGCTCAGTGAACGTGTGTGTACACGGCGAACAATGATCGATCACACGGGCATATCTGACCTCCATTCTTTGCTTCTTTTTAGGGTATGGCACAATGGGAGTCGACCGTTCACGGTGCGCTCACAGTTCTTCAGGAGTCGGCGGAGCGCAAGCTTGCACCCGCCTGCGAACGACTGGTTATCTTGCTCGAAGAGATTAGAGGGTGGTCCGCTTGGTAAAGAACCCTTGTAAGATTTTGAGGGGACGAAAGGGCATCGTCTTGAACTAAATTTAATCTCTAACTCATCCTGTGTATGCCTAGGCCTCAGCGCTACTCCACATACGAGTTCATCACCTCTGAGATTGACGACAGCTTGGGTCTTTGCCATCGCACGATTGAACTCGCTGAGTGGCTCTCAAAAGCGTCGCTGGAGGAGTTTGAGCGTTTCCATGAGTTCATGAAGTGGACCAAAGTTGGTACGTGTGCTTTTGTCAAAGACCATTTGAGTCTCTTCTTTTGCCCAACTCCGCTCCTAATGATATTGGAACTATTTCCGGCCCCTCTTATCAGAGACGTCTCGCGTAACAGACAACGTCGTCGGGGACCTTCGCGCGCCGACTTACGACCCTCTGGAAGTGTCTGACTATCTTGAAAACGGCCTCCTTCAAAGTTCACTGGATAGATGGTTCACCGGACCCTTACCAATGCTCAATCCGAGCGAGGTCCACCCCGCACCTCCCTCGACCATGGGCGAGATGATGAGCGAGATGCGCAAGGTCATCGAGGCAGCGAACAACGGTCCTGACTCTTTGGCTGGTGGGGCCCATTTATCCGGGATGAATGTGACCCCTTCTTTTGATGTGAGACTGTCCTTCCACCTTGCGCGTTTCTGAAAGGCCTTTGGGTCCCCAAATAGCCCTAACATGAATTCCTCACCTTATTTTGAGGCTAGTATGAAACACGCATCTCCCGTTTGGAGAAACTGGATCGTAACCTCCTCGCTCTCACGGGGCAGCTCATCACCAACTGCGAGAGGATATTCAGAAGAGCTTCTGAGGCTACAGGAAGGGGCCAGATTGTCACGGCTCCTCCGAAGTCGAACCAAGACCAGGGTGGCGAGAGCACCATTGGCCCGGCGCTCCTCGTCAGAGAGCGTATGGTTCTTTCAGCTCCAGACAAGCCTGTCAGTCGGTCCGCATGCACGGTGAGATGCGATCAGATTGATCTTCGCTAACATGACTGTGTACACTCTTTAGGGTATATCCATTGGGTACTTTACAGTTGCGCTACCAAAGGATCGGGCCGAAGACCACGACCACCGAGCCTGTGCGTTTTGTCTGCACAGCAACCCCTCGTATCGTAACCGCATCGAGTATTATTGATCCAATATCCCTTTGAAATAGTGGCCGTCTTCGCCGTAGATTATGAGCCTCTTGGCATCCAAGGTCCTCCAACGCGATTCCGCTGTTGCGTCCTGGAATGCCGTGCATTTGAGGGTGCCGAAGACGAAGGACCCGCCGCGCCGCAACCATGCGCTTTCGAGATACTGGACCTGGACTTCTTCGACGATGAAACGCTGTTACTCGTCACGAGAACTGTGGATCCCCAATTAGAAGAGGATGTAGCTGATGATACCCTGTTCGGTAAGTTGATCCAACGGAGGCGGGGCGGGATACGCTTTTTGATGAACGCTGGTCCGCTTTTCATTCATACAGGCCGCTCATATCTCACTAGTGTGGCCTTCACTGAGCTTCCCTATGCGGAGCTCGTACCGGAGCTCGTGGCCCAATCACGAGAGAGGATGATGGAGCAGGCGTTGCAGATGTGCGCGGATGGCCTCGTGCGTAAACAATCTCGATCTTTTCGATTTTTGAGATTTTCTGGGTCCGTTTCAGTTCTGACAGTGTTTATCTGGGGCTCCTCTTAACGCCTGACAGTTACAGGCACGCCCGCTGCCGATTTCTCGGTCACGGAGACTGCACTGCTGCACAACTGGGAGAAGTGCGAAGCTTGCGGTTAACGGGGCCGAGAACCGGAGATGCGCCTGTGTCCTGGACATGAGCGGCCAATTTGGGGAGGTTTTTGATATAGATGCCGAGGGAGACGATGAAGATGAAGACGAAGGGGAGGGCGCTCAGGGTTCAATAGACGGTGATGCCAATGCTGTGCGGGAGGATAGTATGGAAGAGTGAGAACGCATGGTTGATTCTGCACAATCCAGATATGGTATGTCTATTGTTCCTTCGAAGTATCATCTTAGATATGGGTTGGGGGCTCAACGCAAGTGCGCTCATTTCATTTTGTAATAGCCGTGATTCCTCCCGTTCGAGAGAGTCACTAGGCTGAGGACTGCAATGGGTTTGGCACGGCGATGTTGACACCTCTACGGTAGCCTTCTACCTCTGTCCAGTGTAGGTTTCTCACAATCCGCGACAGCAGAGGTTGGAAAATAATCGGCCAAGCATCGTACGATAAATTTTTGCCACCTCGAGGCCGACCCGAAATCGGCGGGAATTCTCAGGGCGCGTTTACCCTTCTTAGAACGAACGACAGTGGGCAGAGAGCGGAGTCAGATGGACAAGCCAATAACAAATTGCTCGCCACGTTCCTAACATTTGTCTCCATTATTTTTCCCTCTTTTGCAACCCTTCCAAGGGCCTCACCACGACGCTGGAAGTGGAAGCCACACCTTGCAAATCCCGATAACCAGGAGATCGTCGTGTCCTAATCATAAAGTTTCCAGTCGTCAGAGGGTACTCCACTCATGGTGTTACCCTTGTCTGGGTTAGTTCTGAAACCGAGTGTCGGCAATCGCGCTCTCTTCTCTTTGAGGTTTGATGGGAAACAGGAAGCACGGGAACACCAACGGCCTCGGTTATTCCCCTACAGATTGAGGGCTCATCTTGTGCGTCGTCGCCTTTTTTGTCGAATGAAACGTTTCGTGTGAGACGCGCCGCACTCATTTGATCTAGTTCCCCGTCGCCTTGGGCTCGACTGGACCCCGACCCTTCTCTAATTGAAAGCGGCAGGAATACAGTACGCACCTCGTGTTTTCCTCCTACTTATCCCCCGCTCTATTGGCGGAGTCGTCCCCCATTTTCTTTCCCATCTCCCCTTCCCCCCATTACTATTTCTCTCCCGTCCCTCTTACACTTCCCTCCACGTACATTACTCAATCACCAATTGATTGCTATCACGAACCGGAAAATGGTCGGCACCTCATTCAATCAGTCCCAGTACGAGGCCAGCGGGAGCCGCATTAGCCAACGAGTTATGAACCAGCGAGCTGCGTCTTCATCATACCAACAAAACGACAGCGACGACATTGACGACCATGACGAACACCGGGCCTCCTCGCCGGTCCGAGATACAGATACCATACTTGAGAAAAAACGAAAAAATGCGTCCGCCCAAGGTATAGAATCGCCATTGTCTTTGACCTTCCTTGTCCTTTGCTCATTTATTGTCCTATCCAGCTGCTTTTAGGGCGCGTCGGTCAACATATATCGCAAACCTGGAGGAGACGGGTAAGACGCACTCTAAATACATATGTATGCTATCATGCTGATTGCGCTTTCCAACACTTCCAGTCATCAGTTTAGAGACAGTTATCCGGAAACTTCAGGACGCCTGCCGCGATGCTCACGACGATGTCGCCGATTACCGGGAGGAGAATGTCCGATTGAAAGCGCTGGTCTCTTCATTTGAGGATCGGGAACGCATCTGGAAGGCTTATGCGAAGGCAACGGCGGGAACGCCAGCGGCTTTGGCTGCCAAATCGCGGTTAACGGGCCTTGTCGGGAACAGCCAATCACAACCCCAATCCGCCGGAGTGATAACACCCCCATCATCGACCCAATCGTGTCAGCAGGATTCTGTCACATCCGGGACATGTTACAGCGAGGAGGCGACCGTTTACGGGGATGACGGATACGGATACGGGAAGATCGAGGAGTGCGACGGCGAGAGCTTGAGGCTTTATCCCGTAGAGCAGAGTGCGACGTCTTATACGCAGACCTTTTCCTACTCCCCGATTGGAGATCTCAACAGCATTCCGCCGACACCCGGCTCAGGGCCCAATCAGAGCGAATTCGGTGATCTGGCGTCCTTAGCATTGGTGCAGACGAACGGCTATATCGGGACCTACAACGATTACTATGTCGATCCAAGCATGCCATCAGCCCCCGAGCTCATCCCATCATACGCAACGAGCTCGACATTTATCTCTGCACCCGTTTCCTTCGCCGACGAGGCCCAACACCATCGCCGGCACACTCTCCCAGCCATCCAAAATTCTAAAGGGGACACCACGGCCGTCTCCGGCGATCTCGACATGACCTTCTTCGCCGACGATTCAAATGGGACCCTATCGACATCAAATTCGACGGCAGCTACATCTTCTTGCCAGAGCCCGGAGCTCGCGTCGGCCAATCGAGCCCGCAGACACACTTATGCCGCGTTCCCCTCAGCACCCTCTCCCTCATCATCTCCCATTGCCACTCGACGGAAAAGCACTGCTGGGCGTGACTCGAACGATGTGACAGCATTGTCCAACACCCTGGCGGTGATCAAGGCGCAGGCATTCGGCAACGTTCGCAAGACGCGTGCACGGAATAAGCGCACATCGGCCAGCGCGGGAGCCGCCAAAGCAGCCGTCGAAATCTTGGAGGCGCGGGGTCTGAGCCTCGGGATCGATATCGCGGGCGGTGTCAAACGGAGGCGTCGTGGAGATGGCTTCGGGGATTGCGACAAGGCCCAGGAGGAATGACTGGCCTAAGTTTTGGTGTCTAATATAGGACTTTCTTTCTTCCTCATGCTACTTTCGTTTTGCTTCTTTGATCTTTCTTTACTCAGTACGCTTCTAGTTGCTTTCAGTTCGCGTTCCTCCTTTTTTCGTATGCGGTCCGGACCATTGCTATGTCTTGTTGTCCTTGTTCTTTTTTTCATACTGTTTTCACATGTACATATCTTAGCATCCCATCATGAAATGCATGTTCCTAATTGAGCTCATTTGATATGGCTTGTGTCCAGCAACGACCGTGTCCTTCACATATGATTGGTAGGATGACTGATGAATTAGCTTCGTCTGAACTTCGATGGGATGCCGCCTAAGTGAGCTCATGCGATCTGATTATGACAGTTGACTCGAACTGTCATCAAAATGGACAAGCATGACCAGCTCGCCACCGAATGCTGTGCTTGCAGATGCTCCTAACGTTGCGCCGACTTATCTGTAGTAAGAGCTGCGAACGACAGAGTAGTTCCACCACTTGTACAAGGCCAATAGCACAAGCACTCGTTCCAAAGGCGAGATTGAGAGAGATGGACGAAGGCATGCATAGAAGAAGAAGGAACAAAGAAAACATAAAAAGAGTTGGGAAGGCATGACGATGTAGAAGCTCAAAATAGTGTTCTGGCGAACTTTGAAGCTAAGACAAGCAAATGAATTGAAGCGAGGAATTTAAAGTTCGGTAACCGTACAAGACGGGCATTGACCTGTACTCTTGATGCATTGGGATGCTATACGCAAAAACGCTAAGCAGGCCCGAACGGAAGCAAGCGGCACGTGGTCGCCTGAAGGTTCCGGTAGATAGCACGACGTAGCCGCTGGATGACCGGGTCGAAAGTAACGGTATGATATGGTTTTTCCCAGTTCGTGCGTCAAGTCGTTACACATCAAGTATCCTACAACCACGAGCTGGCGAGTGCCATGGCAGCAACCCCAAGACCCGCCATACTCCCCAGTATGCTTGGCCTTCCTCTCATCGGTAGCGCCGCACTGAGCTCTCCTGCCTGCAAATAGGCGTTCGTATAGACACGGAGCGAGTTGATGATCCAATAGGATTCCTGGTCGAGACAAATTTCGGAAGACCGACATGAACATTCTACATCCCACAGATGATAAATAACAAGACAGAAAACCCACATCGAAGTTGGATGGATCCATGATCTGAGCGTTGCATGTACCTGGACATCCCGAAGTCAGATACGTCGCACCGGCCCAGTCCCCACAGAACGCGATGTTGAAGACGATCACATGGTCAGCGAAGTGAGACACCACGTCGCAGTCGTCAGGCGACAAGTGGGCCATTGGCTCGCCCCACGTGGTCGGATCTGGGTCCAAGTCGGTCACGTCGTTCGGGACCGTCGGACGGGGGAAGAACCCTATAGTGAGAACGCACAATGCCATGAAGGTGCAGCGGGAATGACCTTGTCAGTAAGCTCAGTGGGGGGTCCTACAGGCGGCTGTGACTGACAAACGCTGATCCCAGTGTCGTCCCATTGCATGGCATAGACCCCTCCGCCGATGGCCTGCAGAGTCGCTCCAGAGGATGAGTAGGACTGATCCGTGACGGCACATCCGGCATTGCTGTTTACAGCCGTATTGCAATCTGTTGACTAATAAGGCAACGCGAGATCAAGACAAGACAAGGACTGGAGGGGAGCACAATCCTCACATTGATCCTACCGAAGAATCCACCGGGCTTCAACGTGCATCCTAAAATATATTATGTAGAATTCCACAGCCCTTGAGTTCTTTCCACTTATATCGTGTGAGTATGGTTCGTGTGACATACCTGGCGTGGTATGCCAAGTCACTTGATTGTTGGTGCTAAGATGAACACCTTCATAGACGTCGATTTCGCCATTCTGAAGAGATCACATCAGCGATCAATAGGATAATTGTGAAGAAGACAAGATCCTCACACTAGGCCAATTGCTGCCAACTGTCCAAAATGCCGGCCATACACCTAGAAGAAATAAGCCGCGCTACAGCGCACATTCCAGTTCCCTCGTTCAACTCGACGTACCACATCCATATGGGGTCTTCTCTACATCCAAGACGAATAGACCTCCGGTATAGGTTTTATACGACTGAATGCGGGGACTACAGGAACGTATAGCAATGATCTATCAGTTTGCCACATGCGAGATAGATGAAGTTCTAGAATTAGTATACCTCTTCCTGAACTCCCCTAGTTGCAGAGATGTGGTATTGTCGGCCTTCATGATGACCTGCTTCTGAGCGTTATTATAGGCGAGACCCTCAGAGAATGCTATGCTAGCGTTGACGTAGCTGAAGAAATATACAAGTCAAAGAAGAATTTTCTCGCTGGAGAAAATAATAGGTAGTCATCTTACTCGGTGGGGCCATTCGTCGGGTCCGCACCAGTGAAGAAAGAGAAGTAGCTTTGAAAAAAAAAGTACAATTGTCTAAGCTCCAAGCATAAGAAACGAAGGTCCTGCATGACTTACTTCCAGAATGTGTTTCCAGCATAAACATCATTGAGGATCCAAGTCGGTTCAGTACTGTTGCCAGTGCTATTTGTTGACGCCGACGCGACTGGCGCGCTCGACGTGGCCGTGGCAGATCCTGAGCTACTCTGTTGTCGTTTTTCCAGCGCATGTTCTGCTGGGGATGCTCCCGCTCCTGCCGCCTCTCGCGCAGCACGACGACGACGACGGTTCTCGGCGGCTATCACGCCATCGGGTCCAGCACCAGGACCTAACTTAGGATCGCGCTTGCCTTCCTTCTTTAAGGCGCGCTTCCTCAAAGATTCGGCGAGTTGAGATAACCGAGAAGATGATGACAAGGCTTCTGGTGCTCCGAGTGGGTTACCCCTGCGCGGTAAAACCTTTTTGGACGATTGTGACTGTGGCGTGGAATGTCGCCTGGCGTTGGGGATTTCATTCGAATGGGCTGTGGCGGCGTTGGGGAATGTCGTGAGGAATAGAATCAAGGTCGTAAAGATACAGGTGGCGCGATGCATGGTCGGCTGACTCCAGTCAAGTGGGGAAGGAAGGAAATACAGGAACAGCTGTGTAGATCACGTTTATGGTTCGTTCCAATTCCAGGATTGAATTGGTTTATTGTCGTGGATATTCCTAGGTCCCGTGAATGCTATTGTTATCCAGAATGCGTTAAGTTGTAAGAGATTGAGGCCAGATCTGCACCCAAGAGATTGAGCCGCAATTGCCAGAATCAAACAATTCATCAGCCAATAACTCCGAGTCTCCGATGTGACCGATCCGTCGCCTACCGAATCCCTTCTCTAAATCTATGGCCGAAGACGCCTGGGACTGTGGCGGATGTATATGGTATAGATGGCGGGGCGTAGTAGAACAGGAGGGAGAGGGGGTAGGGGGTGGTGTGGAGTGGTGTGTTGGAGGGAGTCTCAATCCTATTAGACGCTGTCACAAGCAAACACGAGGCCGCGGGCACGTCGGCGCAGTCAGCCGCACCCCTCGGTCTTTTCATAGATTCAAACTTAAGCAGGCATGCCGTCAAGCAGGCCGTCACCCCAGCTCATCGCCTTGAGGGGTTTAGCAACTTACAATCGCAGACTGCCTCCGCGATGCTATATTGCGGTGTGCCTGATCGCCTTTGTTGAACTAAAACGCATCCTTGGCCGGCTTCTGCCATAAAGTGGCCTTGGAGATGATTCTTCTCCCCTAAGACATTTATCCGATAGAAGATTTTTTAATGATCGAAACATTTGATTTAGGGCTTTGGATTGCCACCAACGAGGATCTGCCTTATCTTCATCGGGATGCCATCTAAGCAAGTCCAGGTGACCCGATGGTGAGACGTGACTGGGGCAGTCATCAGACCTGACAGGCATAGTCTTATGCGTTGCGTCGCCGAATGTTGTGTTGGATAGATCTCTTCGGCGTGGCCCCGACTCTTATGTGGCTGGGACCATAAGCTCCGTGATTATTTCGTCATCATCGCAAGGTCAGTAGCGCGAGCGCTCATTCCAAAGCGAGCGTAAGGGACATGAACGGGGTCGTGCGTGGACAAACGGTTAATAATAAGACTCGAAAAGAATAATGATGAAGAACTCCGCCCAGTGAAAAGAAGATCAGGATAGTGCCCTGATAAAGTAGCAGGTTGAAGCTAAGGTGAGCAAGATGAATTCAAGAAAGGAAGTTGGCGTTCGGAAACCATAGGAAGCGGCACTAGCCTTTGCTCTCGATGCGTTGGGATTCAAGCAAGAAAGCTAGGCATGCCTGAACGCACGCCAATGAGATGTGGTCCCCAATGTCACAATCGACCAGAAGAACGCTCTCGGTAGGTGATCTTGTGAACACTGCTTACAACCACGAGCTGGCGAGTGCTATGGCGACCCCAAGGCCCATGGCCACACTCCCCATTACGCTTGGCCTCCCTCTCGCCGGTAGCGCCGCACTGAGCTCTCCGGGCTGCAAATATGCGTTCTTGTAGACGCGAAGTGAGTTGATGATCCAATATGACTCCTAGTCAAGGCAAGAGTCGAAAAAGGAATATGAGCATCTCATGGAAATAAATCACGGCGCTGCGCCGGACGAGAACAAGAAACTCACATCAAAATTGGATGGTTCCATAATTTGAGCGTTACATGTCCCCGGGCACCCGGACGTCAGATATGTCGCACCGGCCCAGTCACCACAGAACGCGATGTCGAAGACGATCACATGGTCTGCGAAATGTGACACGACGTCGCAGTCATCAGGCGACAAGTAGGCCATCGGCTCGCCCCATGTGGTAGGATCTGGGTTCAAGTCGGTCACATCATTCGGCACCGTCGGACGAGGGAAGAACCCTATAGTAAGAACGCGCAGCGCAAGGAAGATGCAGTGGCAAGATCTTATTAGTAGGCTCAGTGATAGTCCAAAAGGCGATTGTGACTGACAAACGCTGATTCCAGTGTCGTCCCATTGCATGGCATAGACCCCTCCGCCGATGGCCTGGAGTGTCGCGCCAGAGGAGGAGTAGGATTGATCCGTGACGGCACATCCTTCATTGTTGTTGACGGCCGTATTGCAATCTGTTGACTGATACAAGGCAACACGAGGTCAAATCAAGCGAAGGATCATAGGAGAGAACAATATTCACATTGATCGTCCCGAAGAACCCACTGGGCTTCAACGTGCATCCTATAACAAATCGTGTAGAATTCCACAAGCCTTGAGCTCTTCCCATTTATCCCGTGTGAGTATAGCTCGTGTGACGTACCTGGCGTGGTATGCCAAGTCACCTGGTTGTTGGTGCTAAGGTGGACACCTTCATAGATGTCGATTTCGCCATTCTGAAGAACAGATCGTGTCAGTAATCAATAAAATAGTCGTGAGGAAGACAATTCCCACACTAGGCCAATTGCTGCCTACTGTCCAAAATGCCGGCCATACACCTAGTAGAAATAAGCCGCGCTACAGCGCACATTCCAGTTCCCTCGTTCTACTCGACGTACCGCATCCATATGGGGTCTTCTCTACATCCAAGACGAACAGACCTCCTGTGTAGGTCTTATACGATTGAATGCGGGTACTGCCGGGTTCATACACCGAGCGACCCGTCAATTTTCCTGCATACGCGAGACGAACAAACTTCCAAAACTAACATACCTCTTCCTGAGCTCTCCCAACTGCAGAGTGGTGGTGTTGTCAGCTTTCATGATGATCTGCTTCTGATCGTTATTATAAGCGAGACCCTCCGAGAATGCCACGCTAGCGTTGACATAGCTAAAGGAACACACAAGTCAGTGAAGAATTTTCTCACAGGAAAACGTCCTGGGTGCTCATCTCACTCGGTAGGGCCATTTGTCGGATCCGCACCAGTGAAGAAAGAGAAGTAGCTAATAAATATTAAAGGTAAGCCTCCAGTATAAGAATTGAAGCTTTTGCATAACGTACTTCCAGAATGTCGTCCCAGTATAAACATCATTGAGGCTCCAGGTCGGTGCAATGCCATTGCCAGTACTATTCGCCGACGCCGCCGGTGCACTCGATGTAGTTGTAGCAGATCCCGAGCTACTCTGCTGTCGTTTCTCCAACGCGTGGTCTGCTGGAGATGGCCCCGCTGCCCCTCGCGCAGCACGACGGCGACGACGGTTCTCAGCAGCTATCAGGCCATCGGGTCCAGCACCAGGACCTAACTTGGGGTCGCGCTTGCCTTCCTTCTTTAAGGCATGTTTCCTAAGAGACTCGACAAGTTGAGATAAACGGGTGGGTGATGACAAAGGTCCTGATGCTCCGAAAGGGTTGCCCCTCCACGGTAATCCCTTTTTGGACAGTTCTGACTGCGGCGTGGACTGTGGCTTTGTGTTCGTGTTCGTGATTTCATTCGAATGAGCTGTGGCGGCATTTCCAAGTGTCGTGAGGAGTAAGATCAAGGTCGTAAAGATACAAGTAGCGTGGTGCATGGTCGGCTGAACCTGTCAGGTGGAGAGGGAAGGAAATGCAAGGGCAGCTGCGTGAATGGTTCGTTCCTGTTCTGGAATTGGCTTGGTTTATTATCGTGTATGTTCCTAGGTCCCGTGGATGTTGCCGTTACCCAGAATGCGTAGGATCGTAAAACACTTGGGTCGGATCTGTGCCCAGAGGTTGAACCGCAGTTGCCAGGATCAAAACAAGAAATCGACCAGCCATTTCATATATCCGAGTCTCCGATAGGTCCGGTTCTCCACCTTGACAATTACTTCTCGAGATCACCGATTGGAGGCGTTCTGGGCAATG
>WSTV01000025.1:0-94886 GCA_019632285.1 Tulasnella sp. 332 | reverse complement strand
CACTCTCTTGAAAAAGTGCATGGCGGAAGAGGTCTGCCGCGCCTGCACACGTCTCTACAACAAACCACCACCACATGGGATCTGGGGAAGCTCCCTTCATCTAAAAACAATTAATTAATATTTCAGTCTATTGTGAGACTGGCAGGAGCGTGCTCTCGAATGGTCGGTTTAACCCTGTCGTGAAGCGAGATATAGATCTCCGTGTGACCAATACTCTTGAGTCCATGACGGGAAGCAGCTGGAGACACCCCCGGACTGGAGGTGAATCCAGAACTTCGAGCACGCTTCTATTTTGGTATCGGAACCAAAGGGAGACGGGGTGGTGGGGGATGGCGGGTAGGAAGGAAGAGAGAGACGAGAGGTGGGGTGCTCAGACTGGTGAGGGTGCAGAGCGAAGGGGTAGGGCGTTGTTTGTTACGGGTCAAGTGTTTACTTTTCATTCTTGTGTTTGGCAAGGCCACACTTCTAGCTACAGGAACGCAAGCTCATCGCAACCGCTAGAAGTAGCTCACCCTTCTGTTTATCATCATGATCACACCACAGTCTGATCCCATTTTGTTGTAGACTACCGTGGGCAAGGGTACCATCAACGAAACCGGTAGACGCTCACCAACGAACACGAGGCTGCGGGCACGTCAGTATAGTCTCGCACCCCTCAGTTTTCTCGCCGATTCAAACTTAAGCAGCAGGCATGCCGCCAAGCATGCCGTCTCCCCAGGTAATCGCCTTGAGGGGCTCAGCTACTACAATCGCAGACTACCTCCGTTATGCTATATACCTGTGCGCCTGATCGCCTTTGTTGATTTTGTGTTTTGAGCCTGAATCAAGCTCCGGTTCAAAGGATTCTTTTCCTCCGAGGCGTTTATCCCATAGAAGACTTTATGGTGATCGACAAGTTCGACTTGGAGCTTTTGATTGCCACCAACGAGGATCTGGAGACCTACGTGACCACGGTCCTGAGCCAAGTTGAACGTGAGTAGGAATGGTGTTCGGATTGTTGAAAGACCTCAAGCTCAAGTTGACACATCAATGACCGCAGAATGGATTGCTCTCAAGTCGATCAAACAAGTCGTGCTGGTGATTGTGTCCAAGGAGACGAAAGAAACCATCGAGCGTTGGGTGTTTGATGTTCAAACATTGGATACATCGACCCAGTGAGCTCAATTCGTGGCATTTGATCCCGGCCCCAAGATCATTTCACCGAGAATATTACTAAAATAGAGTTTCACCGAAGGCCGAAGCGGATCTATACCGCGATGTGCATCTGATGTTGGCTGGGATCCGGGGTACCAACGGCATGCTAAGTGAGATCGAAGAACCCACGCTCTGCAACATTCTCGCATATGTGAAGGATGTGGAGGGAGCAGATGGGGACGCGATGCAGGGAGAATTGCCAGGTGGCTGGGAGGAGGCGCGGAGCACATGCGGGGTAGAGCAAGATCTATCAAGCGAGGTCAAGCTGAAGCCAGCCGCCACGCTTTTGCACAAGATACAACCGACGGTCGTGTATCGTGATTGAATTGTTCTCATGATGTTGTTCTGGGCGTGGCGTGCATGCGTGAGGGGTGATGATATCGCACAAAGCCGTACACGCGCGCCGAACCAAAACCACCATTGTCTCAAGCGTCGTGTGATCGGGTCTGTATGCATTTCTCATCCATTTTGGCCTGGCCAAGCGTCATGCATTTCTTCTGCTCACCTCGATCTCAGGCCAGACGGCAGGTAGATGTCCTCACCGGCAGACCCTCCAACTGATCCGAATCCAAGCACACAAGGTCTATCGCCTTCTGATGCCCTTGAATTCCTCCAATCAACTCTTAGACTCCAGTACCGCGTCAGTATCCAAGACGGACGCATCTTCATTGGCCAATTCGCCTGTATCGATAAGCAGAAGAATATCGTCTTGATGAACGCTAACGAATATCGGACCGGGCAAGGCCCAAAGGGACGATATGTTGGGCTTATCATGATACCTTGGAAATGGGTCACGAAGGCGGAGGTTGAGCAATTTATGTGATGGTGATGTCGATATGGTGAGCGGCACAAAAATAACTTAAACAATTTAATAAAATTCACCATTTGAGATAGACCACCTGAACGCATTTTCAAACTTTTGAGATCATGGATCATCAGCAGCACTACGACTAAGAGATACTGAGGCTTCTCCCTTCGCTGCCTGTGGATAAGCCCCGATGATTACATGACAACTGCAGGGCTTGTGGATGGAGGGATGTTCACAAATTGCGGATTTTTCGAATCGTCCTTGTGGTCATTTTGATGTGCATTTTGGGTTGTTGAGAGAAATTGCATCGTTTTTGCGAAAGGATATTTCCTTTACCACCCACATCATCGACACTATAACACAAGAAGCTCAGCAAAATGTACTTCTCATGACGGGCTCGCTGACACATCCAACGCGCACGAGTCACCATTTCCCAGCCTCTGAACATACCCCGATTTCAATCGACCCGGTCGGCGTCGAAATCTCAAGACTATCACATCTTTAACACTCAGGCCGACGCGATGGGTGCCTACAAATATCTGCAAGAATTGAGCAGGAAAAAGCAGTCTGATGTGCTGCGCTTCCTCCTACGTGTCAGGTTCGGATTGTGTAATCTTTTGGCGTCAAGTGCCCAAACTGACCAGTATATGGTCGTCCTTTCAATAGATGCTGGGAGTACCGTCAGCTCCATGTTATCCATCGTGCTACCCACCCAACACGGCCAGATAAGGCACGCCGCCTTGGTTACAAGGCCAAGCAGGGTTTCGTGATCTACCGCGTTCGTGTCCGCCGTGGTGGCAGGAAGAGACCAGTGAAGAAGGGTGTGTCCGACCTTTGGATTATCTTATGATCTTGAAGGTACTGATGTCATGGTCTTGAATGGACTAAGGTATCGTCTACGGAAAGCCCACGAACCAGGGAGTGAACCAACTCAAGTACTCTCGTGCCCTGAAGGCGACGGCGGAAGAGCGTGTCGGCAGGCGATGCGGCAACCTTCGCGTCCTCAACTCGTATTGGATTAATCAAGATAGCATTTATAAATACTACGAGGTCATCTTGATCGATCCTTCTCACAAGGCGGTGCGTCTTTTATTGTTGAGCCGTTCTCCAGTGCAGTCGCTGATCCCGTTACTTTTTCCAGATCCGACGCAACGCCCGCTTCAACTGGATCGTCGCCCCAGTGCACAAGCACAGAGAGTCCAGGGGTCTCACTTCGGTTGGAAAGCGGAGCAGGGGTCTTGGAAAGGGTCATCGGTTCAGGCAGAACCCCAGGTCCGCTACATGGAAGCGACACAATACGTACGTCCATTAAACTCCTCGTTCTCTAATGGCGAAATTAAACATTTGCTGATCAACCTTTCACAGCCTCTCCCTCCGCCGTTACCGTTAGACGCACCTCTGCTGGGGCAGACGACGTGCCCTTGCTGCTCTCTCTGTTGTTTTCAATGTACCACACACATACTCCTGCTTCAATCTCATGCATTTTACGGTTCAGTCGGGGAAGATTATTCTCGCAAATTGATAGTCAACTAAAGATTAAGACAGCTCTGGCTCCCAGGTGCTGGGATGCGCCCAGAAGCCGCCCCATGGAATGACCAGACACTGAGGTTTCCGACAAGCCAATGAACGGGGTTAGATGTATCACATGGTGTCACCGGGAAAGACCTATGGTAAGTAGATTGATGATTGATTGAGGAATGAGAGCCCAGCGACATGGGTTCGAGGTGGGACCAGAGCCAATCGATGATGGTGCAGAGCCGACGATAGACGCGTTGGCCCGTGGATGGCACGGAGTTGAGCAACTGGTTGTCAATCACCCAGGGCGTCATCATTGATCAGATACAGACGGGGAGCCACTCGAGCAAACAAGAGCAAGTTCCATGACAATTTTCTAAAGAGAGATCTCGCAAGCCGACTATACACGCAATTGCCCGTTACTTGCTTTGGGAGTTCGAACACCCCCCTCCTCGTGCATAATCAACAGCACTACTCTACCCTGACACTGCTCGTGTCCCTTCATCGACGGAGGACCGGATACGAACAGGCCCGCCATGTCGGTCGCCGCCCAGAACAAGTTTGCTGCCCTTCTCAATGGTCAGTTTCTAATACCTCATCCAGTCATCATTGAAATTATTCAATCTCATCTTCCATATCGCCTATCTATCGTACCAAATCTTAAGACGACGAGGATGCTAAGCCCGTCCCTTCTTCCAAACTGACCGCCAAGCCGGGTCAGCAGCCCGCGGACGCCAAAAAGAACGAGAGCAGATCGTCAGGACCTGCCGCTCGTAGCGGGAACTACCCCTCTCGCGGAGGGGGACGTGGTGGAAAGCCTCATGATCGTGATGGTGCTGTCCCTTCAGGCGCTGCTCCCGAAGACACCAACGCTGGTCCGCGATTCGACCGGACGGAGAACCGAGGTGGTAAGTCATCCATCATCACCAAACCCTCTTCCCCACATAAAAAGGGCCCAAAAACACAGATCTGACCCTTACATATACAGATCGTGGGGATCGCGGGGGTCGTGGAGGCCGTGGTCGTGGCGACCGAGGTGGACGTGGTGAACGCGGCGAGCGCGGTGGACGTCGGCCTGACCACAGGATGGACAGGCATAGCCGAACGGATATCGTGTGAGCCGCCATACTCGCTTCCTCCTAACCTTCTCTGGCCATTACTTATTGTGGGTTTCTTTTCTTTTTCAGTGATTCTGACAAGCAAGTGAACCAAGGTTGGGGCAACGACGCCAAGGAGGCCATCACTGAAGCCCAAGGCGAGGCTGACGCGCAGGCCGAAGCGACCCAGACTCCTGCCGTTGCCGATGGGGCGGCGCCGGATTGGGGTACACCTGCCGCGGCTGATTGGGGTGCACCTGCAGCAGCTGATTGGGGCGCGCCGGACGCCGATGTGTCTGGAACCCCCGCAAAGGACGGTAATCCCGACGCACGTCCACCACGTCCTGTCGAGGAGGAGGATAAGACGATGACTTTCGAAGAGTACCGCGCCTCCAAGACAAACACCCTCACCGACCTTGTAGGCTCCACCGGACCCAGAGAGGCCAACGAAGGGAACGCCGACCTGTTCAAGGACGCCCAGAAATTAAACAAGGCTGACGGGAACGAGAGCTACTTTGCTGGTCAAACCAAGGTATGTAAAGAAGAGGGGCGATTACATCCGTAGTCGCGTTTATTATCCAATTGGCTGATTAATACCTGACGGTACGTACAGACAAAGGCCGCCAAGTCCAAGGAGAAGAAACAGAAGGAGACTATTGAGATCGACGGTCAGTTCTCCGAGCCCGCTGGCGGTGGATTCCGCGGAGGTCGTGGCGGTCGTGGCGGTGGAGGTTCGCTTGAATGTACAAATCGTATAACAGGAAGGAGCGCTGACGAGAAGATTCTACCATAGATCGCGGTGGACGTGGTCGGGGTGATTTCCGTGGCACCAGAGGCCGCGGTGGGGAAGGTCGTCCGCCACGCGGACGTGGAGGCTTCGGTAACGCCAACGGCAATCCCAGAAGTAGCGTTGTGGATGTAGCGGACGAGGGCGCCTTCCCATCGCTGGAAGGAACTAACCATTGATATCTTGCTGAAAGGAAGGTGGTGAAAAAAAGAAACAAAAATTACAACACCTGCATGCATTTTGATCGTTATACATCCCTTTTGTCTTCTATCTCCTCGTCTCAGTCCATCCTCTGTCTTGGGTATTGTATCTCTGTGCTACTTCCATGTTGTCGTAAGTATCCTCATCCCGTTGAGAATCGGTGCCGTTCTTGTTTCTGCGTTTTCCATTTTCCCTGAATCCCAAGTCGTTGTTTGAACCTGTCTACATGTTTACAGTCTTGAACCCAGTCGAGTTCTCAAATCTGCTGTGAGCTCATTTGGGATGGGAATGCCGGACCAGCAAGATGAAAGATTTGCTACCATCTTACGGGGAACATTATTTTTCTGTAAGTGCCCTGCGTATGGACAAGGAAAAAATGGGAGCATCCCATGCTAAACCTGCAACCATTAGCTTCAGTAGGAACGATTGGTGGTGCAGGTTATGCTCTAGGTACACGAAAGTCACCTTGGTTATATGGATCAGCTACTGGTGTCGGTCATGCCATTGGTTCTGTTGCATTTTTCGGTCAGTAGGTTTCAAAGTTGGATGTGTTACCGCCCAACGATTGGCTAACTGAGCATTGTCATCCGCTCGTCGTTTCGAAGGCTATCGAGAATACCTTGTCGTGCCTCTGCTAAGGTCGAGTGGACTGTACTATAATAGCGATCCTACCTTTGGGCGTAGTCAGGATCGTAGCAAGAATATTTTGGAGAGCGCCGTCGCTGGGATTCTCACCGGAGGAACTCTGAGTCTAGTCATGAGCCGTACGTTGCCAATAATGTCATTTCGCTCTTTGGCTGACGCTTACACTGCATCCCAATATGTTCCAGGCTCTCCGAAGATGGTACTCACGGGGGCAGGCGCATGGGGCGTGATCGCACCAATTTTCCAATTCACTTACAACGAAATTTCCATACGCCGCAATGTGTTTCACTCTGCCGAGATGGAGCGTGAATCATTGTCGGCTGAATTAGACGGGCCAAAGAGTGCGTCCGAGAAGATCATGGAATTCATGACGTGGGTGGCACCTGTTCGCAAAATCTCCGACCAGGAGTACTTGGACCTCATGAAGAGGCAGCAGGAGGCCGTAGAGAAACGACTGGAAGAGGTACGGCCAGATGGCAGTACCTCTCCAAGGGCGCCTGATGATGGGATGATGGGACCGAGACGGATATGACGTGGTCAAGTACGTAGTTTATATCATAGCTTTAATTCGTTATTTGTGTGTGGATCGCGAATCTGTGGGGACTTCGAGCGCACTGTCCGGAAGGAACCAAATCTCTACGAAGCCTTTCCCACCAGCCCCAACACCACCAACAGCGATCCATCGACCGTTCTTACCCTCGAATGCTGTCACAGGAGAGGAGGCCATCCCGTTGGTCTTGATAACACTCCTTGTGGACTTCTCCCATATGGGCAACGCTGCGAAATCCTGCTCGTTATTGGTCAGATTGGTGGTTAACAAAGACGATATCCGATGTGCTTGAAGCCGTCCAGAAAGAGACAGGCTGAGGAGGATTTCGTCGTCCCCTAACTGTAAGATCTCTCTGGATGTGAAACATAGGACGGATAAGCTCGCATTTCAGCGGGAACTGCACATGACTTACATTGCGGTGACTGGTCCTTGCGCGACCGTCACCTCCCATTGGGTTCGGCCATCGAGCTTTGACATGCCCTTCCACTTGATTTGTTTCCCAGGCGTTGGCTTCCCTCCGTTGGGCCCAACAAAAGGCGCCTTGCATATCCAAACTCGTCCGTCCGCGGTTCCAGCTGCCAGCATGCCGGTTCCCGATATTGAAACGGACAGGACGAATGGAGGACACATGTTGACAGAGCCTGAGGATGCAGGAGCAGGAGCTGTACAAACCCAGAAATCAACACGCAACTTAGATCTCATAAGGTGAGCGTAGAGACTTACGGATATCTCGTCTGCTCTCGGTCGAGCCTTTGGCTATCTCATGGTGGAGTATGGTACAATCATACCCCGAGGACACAACTATAATCATGTTATTAAAGTCACTGAATAATTTGTAAGATAACAGTCATTTAATGGCGATGGTGTGACTTACTCTCCCTCCCTGACGTGTTGGGGATGAACTTGACAGCGGATGAGATCTGTCCATCAAGACCAGCAGAGCGCGTTGAATGATTAGTAGTGGATTCCCAGGTGTGACAAAATAGCACCAACCCACCCTACTGTGCTTCGTCTTCATGGGTGTATTTCCTTTGGACTCAAGGTTATAGACGCCGACGACACCCGAGTCCGAGGTAAAAGCCACCCGGCCGCTCTCAACGGCGATATCATTTAGTACATCATCCTCGCCTTGGTCTTGTAGTAGGCATATCACCGACTTTGCGTCTGCTTTCTTTAGAATGAGCTCCTGTGACTTATGAATGTCAAACTCTAGTACCTGTCGGATTCCCTTTGAGCAACGTGTGCAATGGTCTGACAGTCTAGGAGTCAACTCGCCTCCCTCCCACACGCTATCCAAACACTTCGATCAATCCCTGTATCATTGATTTGATCGGATGATTTGACACAGGATATCTCTCCTCCGAGGGCTTTAACAGCACGATGCACTTTATCAAACGGAAAGGCATAAGACCGGAGGGCGCCATCTTCAGATCCTACAAGAAGGAACGGCGAATCTGCTGAAGGGGTAAAAGTGAGTGCGGTACAAGATGAACCGCATGATAAGACTTTGGGCGAGTCTTCCGCCGCTATCGTTGATGGTGGTGGATGGGACATGTTAGGGAATCCCGGTACCGTCGGTGACTTGGAAGAAACGCTCCACAATCCCAACTACCACACCGCTCACAACATGCCTATTAATCAGCCTTCTAACCAGATAAAGTGCGTAGCGTGAACTATCACTCATCAGGATAATCAAACTGACATGCCTGCCTGTCATGTAGGCTTACCAACGTCTCCATAGTCCGTCTGAAGAAGGCTGGAAAGCGGTTTGAGGTGACTTTTAACAACCATGTTCTGCTTCGATACCTTGTATTAATGACGTTCTGCCACAGATCGCTTGCTATAAGAATAAAGTACAGGATTGGCGCAACGGAACGTAAGCATTGGGACGGTAGCATTATGGACGCGGACGTCGTGCTAACGCTGTTTCACACAGAGAGACGAATTTAGATGATGTATGCCAAACAAGTAATGTGTTCGTAAACGTTTCAAAGGGTCAAGTGGCGAGCTCGGAAGACCTGAAGAAGGCGTTTGGCACCGTGTCTGCGGATGACATCGTCCGCGAAGTGAGCGAAGACCGACTCCGTCAACGAGTTCTCTCCTGTACACATCTCACCTATGCCATCCCTTTCCTTTCAGATCCTCAAGAAGGGAGAGATACAGCTGGGAGAGAAGGAAAGAGAACATGCATCATCGAACACCTTGAAAGAGATCGCTACACTTGTCGCGGAGAAATGCGTCGACCCCATCACACAACGCCCGTATCCTGTAGGCATGATCGAGAAAGCCATGTCAGAGGCTGGTTTTAGCTTGAAGCCAGGAAAAACGACCAAATCACAGGTAAGCATATCATGGCGCAGCTGTTGAAGAACCTCCCTTTCGCTGACTGCCACGATTCCTCGGCCACATTTGCACCTGCAAAATCTTGATGTGAACGTATAGGTCCTTGAATGCATAAAGCTCCTTCAGTCGAACTCCACATTACCAATCCAGCGTGCTCGGATGAGAGTACGAGTGACAATGCCCATGAAGGACGGGAAGCGGTTGAAGGATGCTGTCTTGGAGACGGCGGAGAAGGTGGAAGAGAATGACTTCGCAGGTGACGAGTGGGAGGCGGTGAGCTCGTTCAGTCTTCCGTTTATCGATATGTACAGCGGACTACAGCTCAGAACAACATACATCACAGATCATGGTCATTGACCCTGGGCAGTTTAAAGTTTTGAACGAGTTGATCCAGAGCGACACTGCACTGAAGGGTAAAGGACGGGTGGAAACGCTCAGCATGGCAGCAGGTGCAGCCGAGGATCTATAGACTTCCTGTGGCGTTCCAAGACCATCAATCTGTTGATTAGTCCCTGACTGAGTGACTTCCTATGTGAAGTGCATAGATATAATATCGAAGAAAAGAACAGTCCAACGAAGAGTATCGACGACAGAAGAAAAGGCAAGAGTGGTATATGGATTTTGTTCTGCCGGTGAGAATTGATCAAAAAATATTAAGGAACCACGGATAGCGGTGGCGGGATGGATGCCTTTTGCACGAAGCGTGACAACGGTGAACCTAAAACTCGCCCTGTGATCCTTGAGCAGCGAGCCGGCTCTCCAAGTTCCTAGAATGAAGATAGGTCTCAACGATAAGATCTAGTTTCGCCCCAGGACAATGGACATACCTTAGAGACTCCTCTTTGGCGATAAGCTCTTGTCGCTTCTCATTGATCTCGCGCTGGACCTTAAGCTCGATCTCGCGCAACTATGATCGAGTCAGATGACTCCGTTAGCAACTTGGGGGTCTAGAGAGTGACTGCATGAAGGTCTCACCTTCTCCTCTTCCTTGCGGAGTTGTTCCTCCTTGAGACGGACACTCTGGGTAGCGAGGTCTTCAGGAAGGACAGAGTCACTGAAAGAGATTATGGACAGGCTCAGCCAGCTAATAGGCGTGAAAGCGATCATGTAATGAGGTACACACTTGTTCTCATGATTCACTGAGCGGGAAAGTTTCTCTGTACGATACGTCTCGTAAAGCACATCATGAGTGAGAGCTTTAAGGTCGCCAAGATGTGTACTATAGGATTGTGTTTGTCAGTTTTATCGTGGCTTATAAAGGGCGGACACGCGTAGCTACCTAAGCAATGCGCTCCTCAAGCGTGTAAAGTCTGAATGTTTTGGGTTGTCGACCTCCACGATACCCCAAGGGTATACCCGTGCACGCACCAGCTGCCCATCAACTTCGACTTCCTCCTCCGACCCAATAATGGCGAAGGGAAGGAGAGCCTACATCAGATATCGCATCAGTAGTCAAGTATGTTCAACTCAGGTGGCAGCAACTAACTCACTCGAAGTTCGCTGTTGTCTGTGATGGTTTCCTCATCATCTTCTTCGACATCGTACGGGAAGTTATAGATCGGGATACCATAGTACTCGATGTCCTCCATGATGCGCTTCTTGAAGCCTTTGAGCTCACTGGGGGTGAGGGAGTCGGCCTTCCCAACAACAGGAATGACGTTGACACGGGGGGAGAGCCGCCGCATGAGTTCGATATCCATTTCTCTGAGGCTAGAGGTTATGACAATCAGCATCAAAGCACTACGCATAACGTAAATGTCGGGAATTTACCAGTGACCGGTGGGAGGGATGAAGTAGAGGAGGGCGTGCACTCGATTATCCCGGAAACGCGGGTTACGCTTGATCCTTGACTCCTCGGCGAGGATATCATCATACTGGCGCTCCAGATAGCCAACAATCTCTTGGAATCTTTCATGTGTCATGTGTGCATGGAGAAAATGTCAGTTGGCAGTTGAACTTCTACCTGGCCCGCGCGGGGCAGACGCACGAGTACTCATTGTCGATGTTGTCGCCAAATCCAGGAGTATCTACGATGGTCAACGCAATACGAATGCCATCCTCTTCCAACTCTGCAATTGAAACGTCAGGAACAGTGCAGAAATGCCGCGCAAACGAAAACGACGCACCGACGTTAGCCGGTTTGATCTTGACGCCTTGCTCGACGTGAGCGGTTTCGGGAGAGTCGGAATCCTTGTGCGAGAGCACCTCAGACTCGCAGAGGGTGTTGACGAAGGTTGTCCGGCCAGTGCCAGATCCACCTGCAAAAAGAAAGGACGACGCGCCTCTCGGTCAAAAACGCAATTCTTTGAAACTGAGCTGAGTGATACTGACCGACGACCATGACAGTGAACTGGACTCCCTTCTTCACATTTTTACGACCTCCGCGACGCATAGTGGATTATTCGCTGGTTGAGAATTGAGGGTTGGGAGGAGATGTTGGGAAGATAGACACCGAAGGAGTGGCTGTTGCTTTCGCAGAAACGACGTAAACGGACGCGAACCAAATGTTCCCTCACCCCTCCCCTTCATCTACTTCATCAACCTCATGCAATGCATTCGCCGCCCATCTGTGACAGCCTGTAGCCGCTCTTTTTCATCAAGCTATCGTCATTTCAGTGCTACTATTCAACTGTCTTCCCCTGGACTTGAAACGATACCCGTACCTACGTCCTCCAAAGCCAGGCGCCCCAGAAAAGTCGTTAGTGAACTCCGCGGTTTGTAGTCATGATCATCCTTACTTTGAGCCATGTATTGACGGCGTATAGCTCACAGAGAATCCACTTAATGAGCCCATCCAACCCCGACGTCGCGGGAAAGGCGTGTTTGACACGACAGTAGGCGAAATAGGCCAGGAGCAGACTGTCCGGAAAACGCGTACACGAAAGAAGTATGCAGACCTCCCGGTCCAATATTCCCCAGCCGGATCACCATTAGCTCCCCTCCCAGTGGACTGGAAAGGAGCGACAATGGCTCTTGATGTCGGTACTGAAGAGCCAAGTGAGTATCACCTCGCTGGGACGCGTGACGCTTGGGCTGATCACAAGTACTCTTTAGAGCATACATCACCAATCATGCCGAGTGAGGACAAGCTCCCGTTGCAATCCTCTCGAACAGTCTTCCCGAGGACCCAGCTGGCCTTCGACATCACGGAAAACCTTGCAAAGTTTCCTCATTGCATCCTTCTCACCAGAGTTGGGAACTTCTACGAGGTTAGCTCAGCCATCTCGCTCTCGCCCTTCCAGAATCAGATCAACTCACATGAATTCCCCTAGTCCTACTTCGACCAGGCGATCGAAGTCGCGCGTCTCTTGACCATAAAGCTGACGACTCGCTCTTGGGGTGGTCAACGCGTGCCGATGTGCGGGTTTCCCTTGGCGCACCTCGATCGGCACCTGAAGCGTCTCGTTCAAACCAACAAACGCTTCGCTGCTGTGTGTGAAGAGTTCAGACGGCGCGATGGGTCGTTCGAGCGGCGGGTTGTACGGGTCGTCACTCCAGGAACCCTGATAGACGAGAGCTTTGTGGACCATTTTGAAAACAATTACCTCCTGGCTGTCTCTACCTCGGAGGGCAGGGAGTTCACACCTCAGAGTGTGGGGTTGGCATGGACGGATGTGGCGACTGGGGAATTCTACAGTCAGACAGTCAGCATGGACAGCCTGAGGGACGAGATCGCCAGGATTGGCCCTCGGGAGTTAGTTCTTTCATCCTCCCTCAAAAGCGACAGCTCTAGCCCTATACAACAGGCGTTGGCTGAGGAAGAGGTCACGGTATCTTACATTGACTTACCGCCAGATCCTTATCCATCCAAGGCCCTCACCGTTTTGGAACACATGTCTTCCGAGACTGAAACCGAACCTTCGACACCAGTATGCTCTCACAATGAGAGCTCGGCTATCGCCCTTCTCACAGGATTTCTACAAGAGAGTCTTCTGGAACATATGCCACATATCGCCGCCTTTTCACCAACTCACCAGAGTTCCGAATCACGAGTGCATATCGACGCCCATACTATAAAGGCGCTGGAGCTGCGCGAAGGAAATCGTGAGGGGGGTGTTACTGGCAGCTTGATGAGCGCCATCAAACGAACCGTGACCTCGAGCGGTACACGTCTTCTGGGGCGGTGGCTATGTGTGCACTTCGTCGTTGTCAAAGTCATCATTCCTGACCTGTCGCTGATCATGCTTTCGCTCACCCGAATAGGCTCTCCCAGTACTGTTGCGTCAACAATCAACTCTCGCCAAGCACTCGTCGCGGTTTTTCATTCGCTACCCCACTTACGAAACGACCTCGTTCGGCTTTTGAAGCAAAGTGAGGATGCCACCCGCATCGTTCAAAAGTTCCTGCTGGGGAAGGGTGATATGGAAGATCTCTTGGCGATCAGAGATACGATTCGAATCTGGAGCCGGATCCGTGATATTACCGAATCCGAGTTGGACAGTACCAGCACGGTCACCGATCAAATCAATTTATCCGAGTCAGATAAACAGGACAGGGCAACTCTGAGATCAGCCATAGGGACTTTCGCCGACTTGCGGAATCTTGCAGAGAAGATCGACCTGGCAGTTGATGAGAGCGTGGCGACAAAGAAGGGGAAGACAATTGCGGGAGGTGATGTTGAGGGTATCGATGAGGCGATCCTAGAAGGGGAAGATCTCGACATAGCGCCACAAGCGACGAGTTTGGGTGGAGAATCTCGACCTTGGAGCATCAAGCCGCAGTAAGCAGACCAGTGTCTTTTTGAAAAAAAGAAAGAAAAAAAAAAAGAAAAAAAAACTGCATCTCACATCTCATATCTCACATCTTTCCCGCTGGCCTAGGTTTTCTTCACTGCTGACAGGTCTCCACGACAAGCTTTCCCGACTGTACAGCGAAAGAACGACTATGGAACTCGATCTACAAGTGCGCTGCGGTATGACAGCCCTTTGACAAGCAGTTTACCGAGGAAGCAAAGCCTAATATGCTGGTTGTTGTGAGTTGCAGGTGTATCATCGCTCGCGTTAGGCTCAGCAACGTTTCAAGGATGGCACGTGCGAATCACCAAGACCAAGAACCTTCGCAACTTAGGCGAACTATCTGAATTGGGACTGTTTGAAGTGTCGAGAAGCGCAAGCTCCAGAACTTACCTATATGCGGTGCGCTTTATAACTAAAGCCACCCGCTTCTTATCTAATAAGAGCTTACTTGTATAGCCATGGACAGCGTTGGGGACGTCCCTGATGGAGACAGAAGCCGCAATCTATCAAGCTGAGAAGGCCGCTTTTGCATCATTGCGTAGCGAGGTCAGTCATAGAGCGCCGATTTCTGTAGTCATGACGCTTATCTTTGAAGTTTTGCATTGCATTCCCCAAGGTCAAAATTTATGGTACTGAATTGCGTCGTAATGGGCGCATCAGCGATGAATTGGACGTTGCTCTCGCCTTCGCAAACCTTGCGGAGGAGCTGAAGCTAGTGAGACCCACTCTAGACAACTCGTGAGTTTCCCCACATAATCCACCCTTGCCCCGTTATGTTGACTGAAAGCTACACTTCAGCAACGAGTACAATGTGGTGAATGGTCGACACCCTGCAGTTGAGCTAGGACTGCTCAACAACGGCCGCAATTTTGTCCCAAACTCGGTCCATCTCCACCCTAGAAGCCGTCTTCACGTTATTACTGGTCCTAATATGGCAGGTGAGGACCTGAATATGTATTGTTATGAAATCTTGAGATGTTGATTACTCTTGCTAGGGAAATCAACGCTTCTGAGGCAAACAGCCTTGATCGCCATTCTTGCCCAAACCGGCTCCTTTGTTCCCGCAGAGTTTGCCCGGATAGGTATCGTGGACAAAGTCTTCTCGAGGATTGGGGCCAAGGATGACATATATCGTGATCGGAGCACGTTCATGGTGGAGATGCTGGAGACGGCCGAAATACTCAAGAAGGCGACCGAGAAGAGCTTGGTATGTTTCAGACTTCCGGTTCTCCCTGACGTGCTAAAGGTTTTCGCCTACGCGAACAGGTAATCATGGACGAAGTCGGTCGAGGTACCACAGTCAAGGACGGCCTGGCCATCGCGTTTGCAACAATCCATCACCTCTATACAGTCAACAAATGTCGGACCCTATTCGCCACTCACTTCCATAACTTAGCCGATATGCTGGGATATAACGGCGAAGGGCTGAGCTCTCCCCACGTCAAGGGGGTGTTCCCCGATGTAGACTTCTACTGTACTGATGTGGATGAGATCGGGGTTAGTCTACGAACGAGAGAAGAAGAAAAAAAAAAAACACCAGAGGAGCTGGATCACTGATTCAAATTGCATCGTAGGATGGCTATTTCACATATTCACATCGGATGCATAAAGGAGTGAACCGAGACAGCCATGGACTAAAAGTAGGTTTAATGGTCTTAGGATTCTTCGGGCTCTATGTTGCTGATCTTATGGTTTCATAAGGTTGCCCAGATGGCTGGCATGCCGACCGGCGTAATTGCGATAGCTCTTGAAACCCTCGAGCGGCTACAAGATGAGGCGAGCACTTCTGCCGGTATACCCAACGCGACGGCCATGCGTAGTGTCGGGGAAGCAGTCTACCACTCCCGACAGTAGGAGTGCAATCATATACATCAACATCATGCCCTGACTCCTTTCAATTTGACATCGCTTGTGCACGCAGCTCACCGAAGTGCACCACGAGTCCACAGAGCACTTTAGTGTGGAATGAACATTGGCGCCATAAGGGCCAACCTCATGTGCCGCAGACAGCTTCAAGATATATTGTGGCATATTGATATTTTCAGGATGGCAACTCGAGATCCTTTAAAGCATGTAAATACGTGAGACGCGTCAACAAAAAGACGACTGTATCAACTTACTTTGGCAATGAGTTTTGCTGCGATGGGATGGAATAGCTGTCGATTGGATTTGAACGTGTCTCTTGCAAGGGATACATCAACGGCGTAGATCGCGCGGAAGATGGGACGGCTAAACGATAGATGAATTAACAGGAGGTCTGTATAAATAAAATATATCGAAGATACAAACCAAAATTTCATTCGACCCTTTACTCCGGTCCCATCGTTCCCGACAACCCATTCGCTGGCATCACGGACAAAGTCCGATGCAGCCCCGGAAGCTAAGGCGAGAATGTACCAAGGGCTCCTAATCTCGACATTCGTTGTAGTGTTGAACACAGTATAGGTTTTACTCATGTGCCGTAGGTGGCCGGCCGGGAGGGGTGACGACAGCCCTTGGAGAGTTTCGAGGAATACCACTATTGGCGTGGGATATGGTTGAGTCAAAACTTCGATCGTGAAGTGTGCACTAGTCTTACTTACCAATTTGGTTGGAGCTGAGAGGCTTGAGATCGCCTTCGGAGAAGTTGAGCGTCGAGGGATCCTTCGTCTCTCGGGATTTGTCCCACTTCTCAGCCAGGTCGTAAGATTGCTGAGCTAGCGTGGTGTCGTACTTGATAGCTACCGGAAGCTCCAGCCCCTCTCCATGGAGCCACGCCTGTGTTCAATTGCATATGAGCTTCCAAGGTTGGTATTCACCGCAGACGCACGGAGGCACAGACCTCGTAGTCGACTGCGTTTAGGATATCTAATTTCTCCTTTCCACCATTGGCTTCAAAGTATTTGAAGATATGTTCCTTCCAGTCGTCCGTCCGGATAGACTTTCCGCGGAACGTCTGAACATAGTCCCTAATGTAAGGCAGGAAGATATCCAGGCCTCCGAGTTGTCTCTCTACCCATTCACACGTCAAAAAACATGTAGATCAAGGGAGTGCTGATAGGAATAATGAGCCTACCGAGGTACAATAGGAAGTTTGAACCCTTTTCGTATGGGACTGTGGAGTAGGCATCATCGGGGTCCTCTCCATAGGTATAGGGAATCACCAAGCGCTGGTATTTTCGTTTTTCGGTATACTGTGGCGTAATCAAATTTAGACTGTTCAGAATCCAAGTCACTCATAGCACCTTAGCTTGCCTCACCTGCTTCAACGCATCATCGAGCGACTTCTTCCCTATGATGTAGGAGAAGTCGCGTTCTAGTGCTCCGTGTAGGGCGCCTTGCAACACTCTCTCGAAGTAAGTGGTGAAGCCTGCATGCACGGGTTAGCCAAGCTTGTGGGTCATGAAGAGACTACGAAACGACCTTCATTGAGCCAGAAGTGAGAGGCGTCAGCAGTGGTAACGTTGTTACCGAACCTAGGATGCTGAATTAGCTTTAAGGTCTGGCAAACTAAAAGCTTAGAATCACCAAGAGTGCGACGCCTCGTGAGCAACCACATCGACCAGGCTGCGATCACCGGCCAATAGGGCTGTAAGGAGTAGGTCACCATTTATGTTAGCACGTTAACATCGTGTCGAGGGGATCGTTTAACTTACTAGGAGTTAAGAAAGTCAAACAAGCGTTTTCCTGAAGCAGCTGCGTTGAGCGTGAGCTGCTTGAAAAGATAAATTTTCTACTAACCATGCCGCCGTAGGGGAAAGCGGGTGGAAGTACCAGCAGATCGTAGACCCCAAATTCGTACCTAATGAATGGAGCCAGAATGATCAGCATCCGTCGCTTCGAATGTCCTTCACCACTTACGGGGTAACAAGCTTCTCTGCCGTAGCGACGTAGTACGCCGTGTCCTTGTGGAATTCCCAATAGGCCGCCTCGATGGTCTCCGGCTCTGCCCATACGCCCGTCGTCCAAGCCTCGTGCTGCAGCTTTGGGAAGGGTTTGTACACCAGGTTGCCGCTCGCCAGCGCGATAAGGTACGACGGGATTGCTATGGGCTGAAGAAGGTGAAGGTATACGTTTCAATGGGAAGGTTTGCCCCAGGGGCTGGCTGGAGTGATATCAAGTACCTGATTGTACTTGTACTCCACTACATCTTCTCCCACTTTCTTTCCACCATGAGAGCTTTCGGAAGGAGGGGACACCCGCAGCGCCGAACAAAGCGCTGGAAGAGACGATCGAACTGACGCGCTATATGTCTGCAAAAAAGCCAGCGTCAGTGGTATTCGTTAGCTAAACACTCCGGATGGTCGTACCAATTTGACGGATGGTGAATCTTGGAGTGGGGCCAATGATCTGGCATATATCTATTTATCCTACCATCAGTTTTACTCGGGTTGAGAGCCCGTTTTCCACGAACAGGCTGGCACTGTGAAAAGAGAAATTCAAACTTCTTTCCTGCCGTTTGCCTGGTTGACCCTTGCTGGTTCAGCACCAGGCCCTGCGTTCGAAGCTTCTCAATGACTCACTCTTTTTCCAACCAACCAAGCGCTGGGCACTGCGCGGTAGTGCTATAGTCGATTTTCACAACAATCTCAGCCTCACTTGCTATCGCACCAGCGGACTCGAGCTTTATGACCATTGCCGACCCCATGACAGGATGCGTCGGACGGAGCTCATACTGGAATGCGTCGTGTCAGCGTCGTGACGCTTGTCGCTGACAATTCAGACCAAAGCAAAGGAGAGGCAGCATACTTGAACCGGGAATCCGTTCACGGAGGCACCCTTGATGTCAAGAGCCTGCGTGTCAAAGCTATGTAATACAACATCAGGGCAGCCAAGCAGTCGTGATGGTATATCTAACTCACATAACTTCTGTTGGACTCTCTTTCTTACTGATCAGGGTGTGGGTAACGGACCCGGACAAGATACGCCTTTTCCAGTCGATATCCCAGTCGAAGTGAGCGTGCTTGGTCGTGATCTCCCAGTCTGATGTATGAGTCAAATGTCAGCGGTGAACGGGTGGTCCGTGGTTGTTGACGCAACTTACAGTTGGATTGTGTTGTAGGATCGGTGATCATCTTTGAGTTTGAGCTGGAGCTGGGAGACAAGTTGTGGGTGCGGTGAACCTGAATGCGAAGCTGAAGATAGGGCGGGCAAGCTCTGTTCACAGATCACCATTGGATTAGCACATGGCGACTGAGCATGTGCCCCAAGAATCCAAACTATCACAAACGTTAAGACCATTCATGGATTCGCTGTTTATAGAATCGAAGAATATGTATTCAAACGACCAGTAAACTTGACAGATGTAACGAACGAAGACGGACGAACGAAATAGCCAAAGAAATGTGTCAAATCAACAACGAAACTAAAAAAAATATATGCAAACTATGAACAGTGAACACTGAGCGAACTGTGGCACGAAAGGCAAGCCAGGTGTAGTGGGGGAAAGGATGTGTGAGGGCCTCGCTTTTGCACTACATTGCGTTTGGGGTGAATTAGCGAACGCGGCCTGAACAGTAAATGAGAAGTAGTGGCTGAACTCACGCGCAGCTCTCAAGCGATGACACAAGTCGGGTTCGTGGTGCCTCCATCGTCGGCATTAGTGAGGATTACCTCAGCATCGGTGGCTTTGTTGGTGGAGAAGGATGAGGCAACGCTGGAGAGGAATTGAAGAGCGTCCATGGCTTTATGAAATGTTGTTTAAGGAGGAAGAGGAGCTTGTGTGAGTTGGAAGTGAGGGCTTGCTGCTTAATGCTGACTGACGATTTGGACATCACTTTTATAGGCCTGGCGATGAGGGTCTTCCTGCCATTCGGTGGCAGGAGCCACCCCACGGCAAACTCAGTCCCTAATCCTAACGGGAAGAAAGGCAGAGAAAAAGAAGTTTTTTGCTCTCGTTCATCAACTCTTCTATACGCCCCTCTTTGAATTCAACGGGCAGGGGCATCGCAGGCATGCCGCAATCGGGAGGAACGACAATCGCGCAATCGGGGACTTCTCTTACCCGATTCGTTCAGGGTTCTCAATTCCTTTTGTTACCGGAGCACGTCTACGACGTGGAGGAGCAATCATGCCCCCCTGAATGTCCAGACTTGCCTAGACCGGCAAATACGTTCGATAAAATGCTTGTGGCTAAATGTGGTGAACAACGCCGTCGGCTGACGCCGACTCCCCAAAGACGCAATACATGCAGAATCTATGGAACGAATGATCTCCTGTCTGGGGAGTGAGTGAGATCTACTTAGAATATATCTAGCCTACGTCTCGCGAACGGGCATGTTGTCAGGTTCCTTTGTTCAGATTGATGAAGTTCCCTCAAAGCCGTATTCGATTGCCACTATCTTTAGGTATGAGCGGGAGATGAACAACATGCTCCTATTCCTAGCGTCCGGTTCTATATTACTAATTGCATAAGAAAGGATGCGTACGATAAGACTGTCCAAACCGTCTCAGAGTCAAGAAGCCTCACTGCTGACAGCCAAGAAGCAGCGGTGTCACCATTCGAAGGGAGTCGATCAGAAAAAAGGGTAGACGCGAGTGGATAAAAGGTATGGGCGTAAGAGGTAGTTTATGAGGTGTAGTTCATGCCACCAAAAAGGAGGTTCTAAAGGGGCACCAGCTGACGAAACACGCTAACAAGCTGGAAGAGTCCCATGGATACAAAGGGGGATATTTCACATATGTAGACGTCGTCCACTCGAGGGAGTTGTGATGCTACAAGAAGCGCTCAAACCCCGACTGGACAAAAGGGGGCTGCTACAGATGCCCCCTACGTTCGTGCTACTGAGTTGTCAGACACGCGTGTCAACTAAATCCTTCCATGGACACACCCCCACTCCCCCTTGATTGTCTCTCTTTCATCACCGCACCAATGGTAAGCCCTATTCAACTCGCTAACGCCTGAAATGAGACTTACGCACCAGAGGTCGATTTGCATGACAGGTTAATCAATCCGATTTACCATTCCGCGTCTTAACAAGGCGTCATGGAGCCACGCTCACGTATACTCAAATGTGGTTGGCCGATCGAATAGTTGAGGACGATGGCTACAGGACAGCTTTTCTCAAGGATCTCCGGATGGGGCTTCATGATTCTCTGGCCCGCCCTGTTGTTTGTCAATTAGCCGGGAACCAGCTATCAACGATGAAGGCGGCCGTATTGATCGTTCAGCCGTATTGCGATGCCATTGGTATGTAGCTGGCCAATATCCACACGCTTGAATATATTCAAATTGAGTCTCAACGCCATGCTAGATATCAACCTTGGTTGTCCTCAGACCTATGCCAAGACTCAAAAGATTGGCGCATATCTTCTAGAACGAAAAGATTGGCCACTCATTGAATCTATAGGTTTGTGTCTCCAAGTTTTCTAATCTAATCTTGACTTGACTCACACCCAATGGTCAAAGATAGTAGCCGGTCTGGCTAGGGCGGTATCCATCCCTGTGCATGCGAAGATCCGGCTTTGTAACCCGGCCTCGGCAACAGCGGAACTCGCCGTCAAATTAGCTGCTGCTGGGGCATCCGTGATCGCTGTTCATGCGCGTCACGTCTCAGCGGAGAGAAGGCGTCAAGGATTGGCCAAGTTGGAATGGGTGACTCATATTCGCCAAGCAATACAGGATGCTGGATTAGGATCTCGAACGAAGGTCATCAGCAACGGCAACGTTAGGAACTACGCTGACTGTATTGGGAACCTCAGAGCAACCGGCGCTGCAGGTGTGATGATCGGTGAGGCACTTCTGGGCGATCCGTCGTGCGTATATAATCCATCTCTCTCACCGTATGCCTCTTGTTGATGTATGAACAGCATGCTGTCCCGCACGAATGGCGAAGCGCCTCCTTCGCCGGCTCATATCTCTGCGGAGTACCTCGCGTTGTGTTCAGAATATACGCCACCCACTGCCTCTATCATTCGCCAGCACATCAAAACCTTTTTCGGATCTCGCAACGAATAGTACGCTATATATTTTCCGCTTAGCCCTTAACAGACGGTTGTTGACTTCCTCTTCACTAGCGCACACTCGAGTCGTTTTAAGAAGTTTTGCCAGAGCCTAGAGTCCTGCGACTGCATACGCGACTTTGAGGAGCTCATGGCTTCTCCTCTAATTACAGACTGGCCAACGAAATCCAGATAGAATGTATAAGCGACGGGGAGGGAATGAGATAAAAAGACGACTATATATTCCACATATGGTATCATTGATCATTTCCGCCTATCCACAGCTGATCTGGAGGATTCCTCGTAACATCAACGTTGCCACTTTCGTCAATGAAAGCGCCTATATCGCTCGCATACACTCCGGCGTCGTTGAGCTCCTTGACTAGAAGCCTCGACATGCCTAGCTCATCCTTGGGAATCCAGATGACAGGAGTCTCCTTATAAGTCGACGGATGATTGAAGCTATGTATATGCATACGCATGAGTTCACATCAGTCTGTTGGAGAAGTGAAGGACATCCAACTTGAAAACTCATACTCACGCATTGTCTTCGATGTCGTCGTCGTCCGAGTCAGAGTCCTCAATAGCCTCAATGCGAGCATCCTCCGGAATGCCGGCTCGTATGGGCCTAGCTGGCCCTGCGAGCTGTCCCCTTCTGACGGATTCCTCACCTTCGGCAACGGCCGGCATGGAAGAGAACCCTGGAGAGGTTTGGAGATCCATGGCGGATGTTCTGACCGACTCACTGACCGCTGACGTCGATCCGTTGACCGCTGCCGTCGATGTATTGCGCTTGTTGCTTTGATTCATGACCGCGGTGAGTAGATCTAGATCGGACGCGTGGGCTCGGATCTGTTCGTCCTGCTGTCGGTCCCTTGTGGCCTCTTGTTGCGCCTCTTCAGCTAGAATGACGTGGGCGTCTTCCGGCTGACTGGTGATATTGAGTTTTCGCCTAACCAATGTGGCAACCTCTGAACCCGAGGGTGATATGATCAGACGAAGGATATCGCTACATTTCAAGATATACTCACTGTCCCTGCTGAAAAGGTCTGGCAGAAGTTTTGCTTGGATGCCGGTACGCTGCTTTTCATAGCGCTCCTGTATTTTCTTGGTAGATAGGGCAGTCGGTAGATGGTCGATAAGAGCTATGATGAAAAGAAAAGAAAAGAAAAGAAAAAGCATCCGGTTGAGGTATACTTGAAGCGAGAGAATCAATCGAGCACTACGCACGACCAAAGCTGTTCCAGAAGAGGACCTGAGCCGTGAGCGTGATACCGATCAGGATGAGCATCAAGATGCCCTGAGGGAGAGCAGATCGTCTCCCTTGAGAGTCGGTGGCCAGGAAGAACAGGCCCGCGAGACAGATCTGCTCGATGTACAATCCGACAACTTATACGAAGAGTCAGTACGTTTGAAGCACCCTATCGCCAACTCTTGAAGCTCTCACAGAGATTCGAAAGGCCTAATGGGAACTAATTTCAGGTATAGGTTTTTTTTAGAATATTCGAGCAAAAAAGATGGAGGGGGTTACGACTGAACTCACGTAGAGTCCACCAGTTTCTGACGCTTGGGGTTGGTCATAGACCCAAGTGAAAAGGAACTTATACGCTATCCACAATAAGAAAAATGACAGCATAGCAAGGCCATTGATGATGGGTGCTATCACGCTATAAGCCAGTGCAATTGCAGCCAGGAGCGATATCCTTGGAAGTTGAACGCCTAGGTCGGTCTTGTTGAAAGAAAAGTCGTCGGTTTCCCTCGTGAGAAGCAGCAACATGAGGTTCATGCACCCACATTAGGCATCACGAACGTCTTTTGATATGCTTTCCTGGGCGTATCACCAAACAACCACCGATTGACGTAGAACATGACGAGTCCCCCGAGTTGTAGGAGGGCACTGGCTGCTCCAGAGAGACCGGTTGTGATCTACATACACATATATATCAACAGATAGGTTGAGATGGTGTTTCGGCATCTCCATTGAGGACGGGAGAGCGTTAGTCCAGCTCACCGTATATGTGAGGAAGAAAGTTGACGCATCCGGTAGTTGCGTGGACAGGATCGAGACGGCGCTTGATGGAGACTCCACAATGTCGGGTATCACGATCGAAAGTGATGAAGATATCGTGACGATGAGGAAGCCATGGACGATGAGGAAGATGAAATAACGCTTGTACACGCTCAAGGATATGAGCGAATAGAGGGGTATGTTCTCATACCAAGCGAGTGCTGAAAAGACCCAGGCAGGCTGTGAGCTCACGGGGAGAAAAGAGGTAGGGGGAGCTCTAACACACCTCGCAGAATGATTGGAAGAATGGCCAGCAAGATGGCCAGTAGCGTGGGGGGAAGGATCCCTTCGATGATTCCAAGCGGAGTGGCCAGCACTGCAGGTACATTCGCTTTTTCTGAGCCACTGTTTGACACTTTGAGACAAGGATGCGAAACGACTTACATCGGCAAACCCAAGCTAGCCATGGGGTCTTTTGACAGAGTCCTTGGAGGTTCGATAATGTTCCAACGAACGCAACCGGAAACGCCCAAAGGATGATCAAGCCGAGTTGTGCTAGCCAAGAAGTTGCGTATCTCGCCCGAACTTCATAGGCCGAGTCCTAAAAGATGAAGTAAATAAAAAAGCCACAAGCCTTGCACATCAGTTTTCCATGGAGCGTCGCGTCCCTGAACAGGGTGAGCAATAACGCACATCGATATTCGCCCAAACGACGTCATCCGGTGCGACGTCTACCCACTTGTCGTACATTCGCAGTGGCTGATTCGCGATCACTACTTGCGATAGGATCTGCGCCCCCATCTGAAGGTTGCATTGGACGAAGGCGGAGCCTTGCGCTTTCCTCTCGTGCAAGTCTTGTCGAGCTTCGTTGATCATGCCAGTAAGACGAACGATCTCGTCCTAGGAAGATCGATGAGTCAAAGATCAATAATCCGACGGCAGTTCAGGGATGGACAAGATTATAATCACGAACCTTGCACCAGTTGATCGTATCAACCTTCTTGCCATACAGCCCACCTATGAGGGGCAACTTGCCTGTTCGGTGGGTGGGTCTCTTCACGTTTCCGAAAGCCTGCCGTATCGCATCTTCGGCGTGCAGTTCGATGTCCTTGTTTATCAGCACGGACGGCTCAGTACCACCGGACTTCATGATCTGTTTAGTCGCTTTGGTCTCCTGCTTCGCCTTGTCCTTCAAGATCTTCCGTTTCTTCCCTTCCGCTTTCACCGCCTCACGCAAGAGCTCGCATTCGGCGTTTTCGAGCGTCCCACACGCCTTGAGCCGTTCATCGTACCAGTCCGGGAGGTCTCCCGCCTTGCGATATATCCAGATCTTATGGATCCCTCCTGGGACGAATCTAAACTCAAACCGGCGCCGACATCAGGAAGAGGAAGAAAAAGAAAAAGAAAAAGGGAGAGAACATCGCGTCTATTTCAAGGGAGGATGACGTGACCACCTACGTTAGGAGTTTCAAAAGCTCGTCGTTGGTCTGCACGTCCTCTGGTAAGTTGGTGATGAGCACTGTTTTAGCTTCTGCCAGCTTGGAATGCGAGTTGCTGATGAGGAATTGATGTCGCAAGTCGATGAAATGGGCGAACTCGCGGCGAATCAACCATAGCACGAAGACTTTGATGGAGAACACCCATATAGACTTCATCAGCTCGCACTGGGAAGCCGAAGGGGCCGCTTGGGGATCAACTCACAAGTCAGAATATAGACGACAATAACGTGCGCAGTATAGCGAATCTGCATATTGAGCGGTATGCTGCCGGACGGTAGGAGAAGTCCCATCAACAGGCGATTCTAAAAGAAGAAAAGAAGAAGCCTAGCAATGACACGTACTTGCCCCAACTAATCCTGGACAGGTTATCCTTGTCCCCCGGATTTGGGATGCCTGCAATGTCGGTGGGTATGAGGATCGGCCACGTCACGGCGGTGAACGTGGCGAATATGATGATGAGCGTCCGCAAGAATCGGATGAAGAGGTACGCATCGAGCCCGTTTTTACGAATCTGAGGGATCAAGACGAATGTTCGGATGATTTCACGGGGAGGGATGATGATACGTAAGTGGGGGCTCTCACAATGTCTTTAGTTGGACTCGTGATGAGGGCGGGCAGCCACTTCCATGGACCAGCTATCCAAGGCTGCCAGTAAGCGTGTGTTAGGATCCAAATGCAGTCGTCGCTCACCTGGTAGCCGTTCGGCACGTTTGCTTCGACCAAGCCTCAGCGTTACGCCTCCCAATAGATGACCAATACATACTCACTCTGGGGGAGGTAGGAAGCTTCTCGGGGTATAGACGCGGTGCAGCCTCCCTTTCAAGTATGTAAAGGCTCCAACCTACAGTGCATGGTCAGCTTGAGATTCATCGCGCAGGATGAGAACGTCTTCTTACTTGGACTGCGAGCAACGCTGTGTAGATGTTGGTTGGCAGGTGTGTCAGCGTTCGCGGTCACTGGTGATTCGCGTCATAGGATGCCTCCCATATGCTAAACGTACCTCCGTTCGTTGCTAGAGCACTGAGGAAAGAGTTCTGGGAGTTGCTCTTCTCGAGCTGTGCTTGGGTCACGCTCATTGGGACAAGTGGCCGGGCGTCGCTCCCCTGATGAGGTTTTACTTGTGGTCCAAGCGACTGACAGCCGAGTGTTGCGAGAAGGACAAGCTCTGCTGAGAATCCTCTCTGTAGTAATCAGACCGAGGGGAGGAGAGGCAAGGGAATAGTTCGATTGAGAGACCGACATCTCCCCCAGTCTAAGTTTGAACACATTGGAATGAGGTCAATGACGCAAACGGCAGGCACACCAGGACCTTAAACACGCGCCGTTACGAGAACTCCCCGGACTTCACCGCGCCTCGACCTCAAGATCATACTGCTATATCTATTATAGGAACGGTAAGGCATGTGTTACATCATAGCACCCTAAGACCCTAAACAAGCGACATGTGAATAGCTGTAGGGAAGCAATCTGTTCCACTCTAAAGTCTGATCAACATGATGACAGAAATGACGAACCTCATAATTGAAAAGCGAATCATCTTGCAAAGGGTGCAACTCGAAATTCAATTGCCCAATTGTCTAAGGAAAAGGCCTCCCCGCTTCTCGCCAAGTGACGTTGCCAGTCCTCTGGTCCCAAATCTCCGCCCCATACTCAAAATAGGTCACCAGCGTCTCATAGGGCTTGAGAGGTTCCAGCGGCAGGTTGTCGAACCAAGCTGTGTGACCCATCGCCAATCATGACAAGCCAAGGTCAGCAAAAAAAAACCCCTATCAACCGTCTAAAACAAACTCACATGCATCGTATTTCTCGTTGTAGAAGTGAGCGTATAGACCTTCGTACAGCGGAACCTCCACGCTCGGATCGTGCATCCCACGGGCTACGACCGTCGTTTTACGAGGCTCGATGCGCTCCCAAGCGCCATGCAACCCTCCCGCGAAGGGCCCACCTCGGCCGACGTACCGCATCGTCCCCTCCGGTCTCGAGTCGGGTTCATATTCGGTGGCGTACTCGAGGGGGAACCACACCGTCCTCCCGTTCCGAGTCCCTTCGGTGAGTTCGACTGGACCTGTCGAAATCGACGATTGGTTGTCGTCATCGTCATCCGTCCCGAACATCGTTGGCCTGTTGTCGGCCTCTGAGACTGGGATCGAAAGTACTGGGAAGTTTGGGAATGGGGCAGGGAGGGTTTTTCGTTCGATGGGGTTCTGCATAGTGAACACTCCTTGCAACGTGCAGAACTTGGCAGTGTTGGGGAGGTACAGGTGGAGCGGCACGTTGATGAGGGCATATGGCAGGGTCAAGAACGTGATGGAAGGGCTTCTAAAGATGAACGCAGAGAATTCTGCCTCCTCTGTATATGGGCATGGGGGTTGGTGAGTACGAAGCTTTTGTGCTTGCATAGTGCAATGAAAATCCCCTCACCCGTAGCCCAAAAAGGACTATGGTTTCCAAGATAGGCGTTCATGTTGCTAATGGTACCGTATTGATTTAGCTTGTCCTCTGTGGCCGAACCAGTCCTGAAGAAACATAGGTGGCCGCGGAGATATAGAAGAGAATCCGGCAAGCTTGGTATGAGGACGTCGTATTCTGTTGCCGCCCAAGGAACTGGAAATAATTTCGTCAGCTTTTTTGATACAAGGCCCAGATATGACTTTGAGAGAAATTAAGATTGTATAAGTTACATTGAGATCGGAAGCTGTGGAATATCAGAACTGATAGCGTCAGAAAATTGTATCCAACGTGCGCATGGACGTGCCAGTCACTTACTTGCCCATAAAGGTATCCGTATCCGACCATCCCCACCACTGGGAGGAAGGATGCATGAGGTGCTGGAACACATACCCGCGCCACAGCCGAAACCAGGACTTGATCTACGACAGAAGATCAAAGCGAATGGCAAAATTGAGCGTCCCGTCGCGTTCAAAGAAGCCACCAGGCCTGTAAGAGAGGAAGACTCACCCTGTCACCTTTTGATCTGTTCATCATCGTTTGCAAAACCAGTTGCGATTCTGTCTCGGTGCAACCCCATCTGGAGCAAAAATAGTCGCGGTGTAGGGTCCAATCTATTTTTTCGACACGATACGTTCAGTGGACTGTTTTCACCACAAGCGCCACGAGAGAAGAGTTGGTCTGACCACTCACAGTCGCGCTGGGATAGACACACACTCTTGATATTGGACCCTTCGGATGGTCCAGTCCACGGAGTGATATCGAGACAGTTGGCTTCAGCATCGTCCTTCCAATTTCCGACGTCCACCCAGATAAGCTCCACTGTGTCATTGTTTGCCCGAAAAGAAGTGAAGAAGTTGTTGAGGTATGGCCGGTACCCTCCACTCCATATCACTATGACAGAAATGCGCGGACCGGTTGGGGCGGGGATAGAAGGGGGGGCGGCCTCAAAGAGTGAATTTTGAGACGCAAGATCGTCGGCGGTTGGCTGCGCCGGATGATAGAGGGATCGAAAATATGAGTGAGGAAGAGCGAAGAGGCCAAATGCACAAAGAGCGAGAAACGTGTAGAGGATTGGTCGTCTTCTGTAGGCCATCATCTTCGAAGCGTCGGGAAAGGCAGAGGGTACGTTTTCCTGCCAAGCCTCGTCAAAAGAAACACACGACCAGCACGAGGCCAGCGTTCTAATTTTAGACCTCTCATGCGTCATCAGCTTGTTCGTATTGAGCATTTTTTTATATTTCGTTCCAATAAACTGGATACTTGACAGCGTTGGGAGCGCTCTGAGTGCCTTTATAGGCATCTGAAGCAACATAGTTCACGTGCACCAGCCCCTTCATAGCAAGACCGGATTGAATAAACCCTACAAATCAACACCGTCACTGGAGTATATCCACACGGTACATCTTGCAAGTTCAACTCCACAGATCACCAAACGCATCATCCTTCTTCGCTGCTGGCTGGGCCTGTCTACTACCTGCAAGAGAGCTGAACGGATCCTGTGCTGCTGCCGAGGTCGTCGACGAAGAACCCCAAACATTCCCGCTAAAGCTCGGCTGTGCAGCTGGGGCCGGTGCGCCCCACACATTAGACATTGACTAAGTCAGGCGAACAGAGTCGATCAGGACAGGGAAGTATCGAGCGAAGAAAGCATAAGGTGAACGTACCGCCTGCGCCTGAGGCTGTGTGGGAGCCATTGCGCCAAACATCGAAGTACTGGGGGCAGCCGGCTGGCCACTGGTGAAGCTGCCCCAGATGTCGGCAGAAGGAGGTCCTGCTGGTATTGCTTGTTGTGCGGCTGGAGCCCCCCATCCTCCCATGCCTCCCCAAGATGAGGTGTTGTTCTGAGAAAGAAAGAAAAGTTAGGCGACTACATAGCAGTAACGCTCCAGGGAAGATCGTATACGCACCACTGGCGCAGGGGCAGCAGCCGCAGCAGCGGGGCCTGAGGAGAATAGGGACATGATATCATTCTTCGCGTCCTTCTTCTGTCCCGCTCCCGCACCTGACGCTGTAGATGCAGATGCTGCTGGTGCGGCGTGGAAGTCCAAAGAGAAAAGATCGTCCTGTGGTTTCGTCTCGACGACAGGTGGTGGGGCGGGTGCAGCAGGTGCAGCAGCTCGTTGGCTTCCCCGCGCTGCGTTCGCGTTCGCAACCGTCGTTGACAGGAGTGCGCGTGCGGGACGACTTGCGGTTGGGTTCAGTCCAGGGGTGGGCGAGGGGGATGACTTTGGCGGTGATGATGATATTATTGGGCCGGATATGACCTCTTGAGGTGGAAGATCCTGGAGACTTGTTATTAGGTTGTGCTGCATGATTTACGTCTTAACAACGTACCTGTTCAGTATCGGCAGTATCCTCCAACGTACTTGGATCTTCTGGTGGCGGGCCTTCCATAGCCCATCGCCGCCCATCATATTTTGAGCGAATGAAGGAGTCAACCTTACTTGAAGGTTCTTGTCTTGTCAGGAACGCTGATTAAGGCCGGAACGGAGTGAATGGCTCACTGATCTGGTGGCACATGGCCTGACTTCAGATGCGCCTCCCAGTATAGATTGGCTCGACGATTCCCCCACTTCTGAACGGACTAAGTAGAATACACATATCGTTAGGGAAAGAGACTATTGAAGATACGGGTATGATTACCTGAAGCTGGTCGGGCGTCCACACGTCGAGATCAACCGACTTGACTTTCGATATGTGTGTTCCCATGCTGCGATGAATCCCAGAGCAGCGTATGCATACAAAAACGCCAATATTCCATGATGCCCATCGTGGATCTATCGGGTTGAACGAGACAGTAGCAATACTGTCAGTTAAGGCCACATTACAACGGGGACCAAGGTAGGCTGTACCGTGTCGCTTGCAATCCGCACAGACTTTGTTGTCGGGTCGTTTCACCAGCTCTCTAAGGATCTTGCTATGTCGATCATTGGTGGCTTTGTCTTGCTTGGACATATCCAGGGGCCTGATATGTGTGAGTGTACAAGGGAGGTGGCGATGTGGGACCTGAGGCAAAGTCGTGCAAAGAGGTGTTACACCATTCTACCCTCCTCTTTTTGGACTTGGGAAAAGCATTGATACAACCTCTGGCCATGTCGTCCCGCGCGCTACCTTCACCATCCTCTCTGTCCAAGGCCCTCTCTCAGCTCACTCGTGCTCCTATACCTGTGCTCTCTCCGACTGTTCGCTCTCTGTCACTCTCGCTTGCCAATCGGAACGCTCATTATGGTGCGAAGCATTTTCTCAAGGAGGACTTGCCTCGGATAGCGTATGCCAACCCAAATCTCAATGTACGGGTGACGCGGAAGGAGCATAAGAAGGAGAGCCCTTGGGCACCAGAGATTGTGGTCGAGTTATGTACGTATCACGTGTGATACATTTCTTCTGGTTGAGCCGGTTCACACCATCAAATCTATTCAGTGGATGGAACGACCAAGACAGTGGATATGACCCAGAAACATTCGAGTGTTATTCTGAAGGAGCTTCTCGAAATCAAAGCCCAGGAAACTGGTGCTCAGTCCGACGCGGTCACCCAATAGGTCAGTTGGGGAGAATCACAGCAGACATCCATCCACCCTTGCGGCTGACCGTAGCACCTCTTTCAGTCTCTCCATCTGGGTTGTATTCTCGTAGATTATGTACCCGGTCATCATCCCATCACACATTTGCATGGGAACGGGAATAGATTATGCGCGTCTTCGGCGGTGTCTGAAATTAAGACCTAAGCCGGGGTATACGGTGTGACGAGCATCTTGCTGAACTCTTTCAGCTTCTCCGGCCCTCGAACTTCCTCGGTCAGCAGCGGCAACTGAATGATATGGAAGAAGTCATCGTAAAGCTCGTGCGCCTCCTTGAGGTACTTCTGTTGCATCTGATGACGAACGGTGCAGTGAGGGCAGCTGGATGCTACAAATGCAAAATCAAAATCAGTTCGATTCAGTTCAGGCACTTGAGGACCATTGGATAAGCAATCGACTTACTCTTCCCCGGGAAGAGAAGCTGGTTCACAACGATGTTGTGAGTATCGATCTCGTACGTTGTGAGCTCCTGAACGAGGCGCTCCGTTTCGTACAAAGAGAGGAACTCAGAGATGCAAACGCAAACGAATGTAGTCTTTTCCTAGATACCGATTTACTCATATTAGTGATCTTCGTTGGACATGTCTAGTAGGGGCATCACGCACCGGATCCTTGAATTGATTGTTCACTTCCGTGATGACAGCTCGCATACTCTCAAGCTTCGCAAACATATCTTGCTGATCGCCAACTGGAGCGCCCATTATAGAGGACATCTAATACGGAATATCACGTCAGCAGTATACTTAGAGAGATGGATGTAGATGAAGCAGACCTGACTGATCATCGGGCCAAAGCGACCGCCTAGTGCACTGATCTTGCCTAACGCCTTCTCTAAAACACCAGGGAAGGACAAAAATCGGAGAGTATGGCCTGTCGGGGCGGTGTCAAAGACGATCACTGAGTATTCCATGGACTTGACGTGCCTAAAAGGTAGGTTGAGTCCATTTGATCAAAGAACCAAGGTGCACAGGGAAGTCGCGTACTTCATAATTTCAGCGAATCCCATTGCTTCGTCCACTCCTGGAATAGCGAATGCCAAATCTTGCATCATCCCCCCCATTGCTCCTCCGTTGCCGTTCTGGTCGGCTAACCGAGAGAAAAGGGTTAGCAAAGTGGAAATGCCGTTATAAACCGATATAGGGTAAGAACTTGCACTGCTCGATCATCTCCTGTAGCGAACTGTTCGGGTCGATCTCCATCGCAAAGAGATTCTCGAATCCGTTCACTTTCGTAGCCTCCTTGTTGAACTTCTGTCCAAAGGCATCAGACAAGTTATGTGCTGGATCTGTTGACTACGCAAATATTTCAGTGAATGATGATCCTTGAATCAAATGAAGATCAATACTGACGATGAGAAGGACTGATTCCCGGCAGGACGCAAGTTGGATTGCCAAGGAGCAGGACGTTGTCGTCTTTCCTGAAAGATCCAGGTCCGTCAGAGTTACCGCATATATAATTCATTTTCGGCTGATCAGCTCACCGACTCCTCCTTTGCCACCTATTCTTATAAGGATAATTAGAGCTGGACCTCAAAACATGGCGGCCTCGTGTCCATACATACCACAAAATATCCATTTCAATGACTTCTGCTCCAGGATGTTCTCCAAAGTAGGAGGAAGGAGTTCTCCATCGTCGGCCATTGTTCAAAAGGATGTACGATTCAAGTGATTTGGGGCTGTCCGAGGAGAAGGGGGACCAAGTCAGGTCCAGACGGTGGGAAGGTATACCCTAAATACACAATCTGGCGATCGCACTCGACCATCGCCGAAGGTGCCAGAACATCGTGGACACGGTCAGAACGCGTCGACGAATCATTGCAGACGTGTCATGTTGATCTTCAGAGGTACGTTGGATTCTAGACTTTGAGTCAGGGATCAAGTAGTCCATATTGTGATCTGATCCCCGCAGCTCTCGCCATCGTCAATGAGGAACGCAACATCCACGGCTTGAGGTATAATGATTATGGCCGATACAGGCGAGTGCGAGGAGCAGGTAATTGATTGAAGACATCACTCACAGAATGCTAATAGGAAGCACTGCGCCAACAAAGTACACCGACTGCGTCAAGTCTTGAAGATCACACACGGCAAGGGCAAAGACTTCAAGACACCCCCGCCAGTGCCGCTTGAGAGTATTAAGGATGGCCAGTATGTCCAGTATTCTAACTGGCACAGCATTAGAGCCTCACCCTACATTCACAGCTTGGGCTTGTTACTCTACGAAGCAGAGCGCGCATGGGCGTATGCGCAAGAGCTCCTAAATGAGAACGTCAAAGCTCAAGACGGAACTATTAGGCGCCGCGCGCTCTCTCGCTTTAGGAAAGCCATTACTTGGGTCACTGAACTCCGCGAACGCGCCTCAGCGCTATATCAGTCGTCCCCTCCTCAGCTATCACCGACTTCCTACACCGAAGTCATTGCATACCATCTCATGATCAGCGGTCGCTTCCAGAGATCCAAGGACGAATTCAACCCTGCCCTGAAAGACCTTTGCGTCTGCCGCGCCCTTCTTGACCAGCTCGTTGCAAGTGCAAGATCCTCAAGGGATCAAGCTCTATACACCGTCTTCTCGGACGAGATCGATCCAGAGATCCGACACTGCGCACACGAGATAGGGCGGGCCAAAGCGTACGATATCGTAGCCGTCGTTGCTGATCTTGCGCCGAAGAATCTGGAGTCAGTGGTTCCAAGCGGGACTGCCCTCTTGGCTGCCCTGAAGTCCTCAGTGGCCAGTGGCTCGGGGCGAGATCACGATCTGGAGCCGGTGATTTGGGAGGGGAAGCCCGTGCCGATCCGAAGTCCCGAGCTGGTCGACGCGTTTCTACGCATCCAGAAGACAGCTCATGTGCTCGAAGGGGATCGCAAACAGAGCACCAAACTTAGCGCAACCGACAAGGCGCGCACGCATCACTCGTCCCGTGGCCAGCTCGCTGCATTTGATGGCGTCCTTTCCGCTCTTAGTGACGCAGAGGACTTGGCGAAAAAACTCGTCGAGAGTCAACAGGTGAGCAGCACCGGCGCAGGTTTATGTTCCTGGCGCTGTTTGATCTCCATTGTGCTCTCTGTAGGGAAATACATCACGCTCGGCTCCTGGCCCTGGAGCTAGAGATGCCGTCTTCATCCACGCATACGTCTCCTATCAACTACTGGCGAGACGTATCCAGCGAGACTTGCTGATTGTCGATGGACTGGTTCAGCCCACACCGCTTCCAACTGGCACGAAGGCTCTGCAGACGCGGAGTCAAAAACAGCAGACAGATCCTAGGGTGTATCCTGCCGTGATCAAAACGCTGGACACGGTGCTACAAAGCTTGGACCAGATGCGTACATTGAGCATTACAGACGAAAGTCAGGATATCGCATCAGCCCTCGATGTGCGCATCTCCTTCACGAAAGCGAAGAGGTCTGTTGTTTTATTGCATATCATTCTTTTTGTATGAAGCTGATTTTCACCTTGCATAGATGCTCGTATCTAGCCCTCGCACACGCATCTGTCAAGAATTACGGTCAGGCTATCGCTTTGGATCAGCGTGGCCTGTTACACCTTCGCGAGGCCAGCACGTTTGAGAACAATGCAATTGTACCCGAGGTCCTCTTTTATACTCTTGATGCCGAATCGAGCGTGGCCGGCCTGGCAGAGACCTTTGACGAAGATACCCTACGATTCAAACGCGATTGGTACGCCTTCAACGGCGGCAACGTCGACACTGATCCGAGCTCAGTGAAGAAGGTGAAGAAGCCGTTGTTCTTCGACGTTGCGTTCAATTATATGGAGCCGCCGATGGATGAATTGCGAAGGAGAGCCGGGAAGGAGCCTCTGAAGGTTGAACAGCCAGCCAGTCCGACGACCCGAATAGCCCCACCCAATGCATCTGCTTTAGGTGCAAGGAGCAAAATAGACGTGGAAGACGAGGATGTTAATGAAGAGGAAGCGCCACCACCCCCCTCATCGGCTGCACCGAGCTCAGGTGTACTCTCTGGACTATTGGGTAGTTGGTGGGGAAGGAAGTAGATACAAAATGTCAACGGTGACAAACTTGGTTCCAAATGTCTTAATCCAGCTAAGAACTCGATCAATGGCACAACACGACTGGCCCCCTGATTATAGGAACATCTGAAAACAAAAAAGGTGATAGTGTGCCCAGTTAATCAGACCTCAGAGTCACGGGTGCTGCTTGCCTTGCGGATGGCTTCGCACACAGAATGCCTCTTGTATCTCCTTTGTACAAACCACCCAATTTTCAATCTTCGCTCCTTCAAGCTAGCCCGTTACACCTACATCTGAAGCATCCGTGCTAGAGGTAGCAAGCCGTGCTAGAGTGCGGATCATCTAAAATGATGCGAGCCGATCAGATCTGCTTCATAGCCAAGGCCTTCAATAACACCATCTTGGTATCTGCCCTCCTGGAGCAGTGCCACAGCGAACCTGTGGGATCAATACGAAACTCTCCACGATTACGGAGTCCTTAGTGAATTGGATCTTGTATTGAGCATTCAGATCTATTAAGACGGCCTTGTGCTGTCCCTGATAGACCACTCCATCCGTTCCAAGATTCTCAAAGACCTCAGCGATGCACCACGCGCACGACGCAGACAGACGAGCGAGATGGTGGATCTGTGAGCGAGCATTCAGTACAATAGAGATGCCCTTGCGCTGTGTCCAATCGGCCACCCAGACCGCTCCGCGGTTCACAACAATCTCGCTGGGACACTCCACACAGGATTTGGACAGGGAGGCGACATGGTGGATCTCGCAGCGAGGATCCAGTATCGTGAAGACGCCCTTTCGCTGTGCCCGATCTGCCACTCAACCTGCTCGACAGTTCTCAACAACCTCAGCAGGGCCCTTTATACACTATTTAGACAGGTGGGTGACGTGGTGGACCTCGTAGCGAGTGTCCACTACAATGACGACGCCCTTCCGCTGTGCCCGACCAGCCACTCAATCCGCTCCACCTTTCTCAACAGTCTAGGCGTAGCGCTCCACACACAGTTTAAACAGCAGACGATATGGCCAACCTTGTAGCGAGCATCCCGTACGGTCAAGGCGCCCTTTCGCTGAGCCGCTCAACCCGCTCTATAATTCTCAAGAACCTCGGCGAGGTAGTGAACGCGAGATTTAGACAGACACCCAATATTAAAGACTACAACGAGAGTCTCACATACCTCAGGGAGGCCTCTGAACATCGCCTTTTGCCGTTAACTGACCGTCTCCTCGCATCAAACAACTGGATCGACATAGCCATCGGACACGGCTCTGAGTCGCTTGGAAGTGTTTATGTATCTACCACAGATCTCCTTGACCGTTCCCTCCTTCTTGCTGCGTCCAACATCCCTGACTCGTACGCGTGAATGTCACGAGGAGAGTTCAAAGACCAGCGCCAGGCGATAACAGAAGACGCCATCAGCTGAGCACCCCAGTAGAGAGAGAGAGAGAGAGCTCAATTAGAGCGCTGGCAGCGAACACCGCAGTAGAGCTTCCGGAGCGCGGGAGGGCAATGTTATTCACCCAGCCCAGAAACTATCGGACTCGTGTGGACGACCTTGAAGTGGCTGACAGCACGTTGGCGGATGAGTTGTATAGCCTGAGTGTGGCTCTGAAAGCATGTATGCTGTCAAACGGAGCCAAAATAGAGGGACAACGTAGTATGGAGGATTATATCAGGAAGTAAAATATGTGTTCCTTGCTTCTTAAAATCTCTCATATCTGACCAACTGTTGCACTCTGGCGACAGAAACCGGCGGCTAACTGGGACCGTACACTCGCAGAGATTCACCTGCAGGAGGGGTTCGAGAACTTCTCCGTGCCACTCCCTTTTGCTCAGCCAAGGGAGGCGGCGAGTGACGGACCGGTTACTCTAGTCAACATCAGTCACTATGACTTCGATGCCATTATCAACCATAGCGCAGCATATCCGGTCTCCATGGCTCTCCCGGAAGCCACGCCCTTCGCCATCAGGTGCTGGTCCGTATTCTCACCGAAACCACCGTCATCATCCCGAGAAACTTCAATCGAACTGCATTCTCAGTGCACTCCTGCAGGACATATGGCGCATAATCGTGAAGCCAGTCGTCGATCACCTGGGGGCTGTACTCCGGCTGGGCCGAGGATCAAGGATCTGGTGGATCTTCACATCTTTGGCCCGTCTCCTCCCAGTTCATGCAGCAGGGCTTCGCATCCTAGGCCAGCCGAGCCTCTTTGACCGCCACCTGCCCTCTTACACACCAACCCTGTTGAGTCTCATCCACGCTCGTGCTGGGTATCGATGGCTCAAACGCACGTCTAGTCTACGGATACTGGTCGTTGCAGAGCCTGGGGTCGAGGGCGAGAGGCCCCCAGAGGGAGTACCTCGTGGAGTAGCCTTGACCCGTGGGTTGAAGGCAGAGTTCACGGTTGTTGAAGGAGAGGGATGTACCAAGGAACGGCGTTGGCAGGAATGAAGGAGACGGCTGGGTTCACTTTGCTTGTCACGGACACCAGCACCCAACAGAGCCCTTTAAATCCCACTTCTCCCTTCATACACGGGACACTTCCCTCAATCTCCTGGATATCATGAAAAATAGTGTTCCCTGCGCCGAACTCGTCATGTTATCTGCCTGCCATTCAGCTGCAGGCAATAATTCTACTCCGGATGAGGTGATTCATCTCACTGCGGGGATGCTTTTCGCAGGGTTTCGTGGGGTGGTTGGGACGATGTGGGCGATAGCGGATGAGGACGGGCCGTCAGTGACCAAAGACGTGTATAGATACATGTTCAGCCATGGGCCTGAGGCGGCGAGCTGTCGAAATGCGGCGGTGGGGTTGTCAAAGGCTGTTAGGAATTTGAGGCGGAAAGTCATCTAACGATCCTGGCTTTCAAGGAGCGCGCATGCGTTCGACTCGCATATTATCAAGCAGGCATTGGTAAATCCTACAAGAACATGTTGGGCCTCGACACTGAATGGAGCCTTCAAGGGTTCTTTAAACTTGCAACAGCATCTGGACAGATTCTCCAGCCACATCCTACACCAGCTATCACACTGAAAACTATGAAGGGGCGTTTGAAAGTTGATCCAGACGAGCATGCCGGGATAAGGTGCCGGCTCTAACAGCTTGGCAGGCTCGCTGTTATCCACTCCTTACAGGGGCCCGATCGACTTCCCAACAGCGTTCTACAGTAAAAAAATGAGTGCTACCAGCTGCTCAGTTTGTCCATATCTCTGGCGATCTTACGTACCAGTATCTGCCAATCCCTAGAGGCCTGCTCGCTCGTGATCTCCAGAATTCTCTCCCGGGTCAACTCCCGCAAGTTGTCTTCCTCAGCTCATCCACAACCAGGTACATCATTCCCCTGATCATCATTCTCCGCCTCCTTGCCTGCCCTTCCTCTTTTCTTCTCTCTCATGTACTTCGACTGCTTCACAAATGTTTTCATTCCTTCCTTCAGCACTTTGAGTCATACCTGCATAACCTCCTTGTGGTCGCTAGCCTCCACTTTATACATGTCGAGCGTGCTGTGGGGTCCTGCGTTCTTATCCTTCCGAAGCTCGCGCGCTCGTGCTTCAAGCTTGCCTATCTAGCTTTTGTTTTCTGTGAGCTATAGAGCGCTAGTGGGTTTTGCTGAGTTGGAAGACGGGCTGGGCGATCCGAGGAGCTACCAGTGGTTCTATGGATTGGGATTGAAGCGGTACTGTCTGTATATGACAATCTCTCTCCCATTGCATTACATTTGTTTGCTTACCGGCCAAGTTCACTTCCAGTTGAGATTGCTGCATGATGAATCAATTACTCCAAGTGATAGAAAGTCGGAGAGAAAAGACCTCGTTGTCATATTTATTGATGAATAGAGAGTTATGAGTATTGTACAGCTTTGCGACGGGTGATTGGAGGGTGAAGAACATGGGACTGGGACTGGTACGCGGCACTCTTTAGGTGACCGCAAGATTATCTTGGTCTCTAATCTCATCGTAACATACATAGTGGCTCCTGGTAAACTTCCCGTAGTGGATAAATTAAGGATAGATTATTGGAGGTCTGAATGTCGAAGGAGTGATAGCGTAACTTGGCAGGAATATGCCACTCCTCACATACATAGAATCTAGGCTCTCCGCGCGGTGAGCTGATATACAGCTCTGCGACTTCGTATGGCATCGTCGGCATCAGCCGTCGGGGGTTTCCCTCGGAGAAGCCCGGAGGGAGCACCGCGACTGCTAAAGACTCAAGCAGCTGATCTCAGTGGTCGACGCACATATCTGGGTATAGCGTTCAAGTAACCGACTACGTTTCGGCAGATCGCGGTGACGGGGATGTCCGATGAGGCGTGGCAAAGCGCGTGGCGTACCTGAGAGCAATAATGGCATCCTCCGAGGGATGTCCTGCTCCTATTGATCGCTGCCTCCTCCCGGAGACCAGAGAAGCCCATATGCGCTGTAGGACGGCAATCACCTCGTCGAGCAGTCTACCCTTCTTGAAACGATCGCGAATAGGGGGTTTTCGGCAGTGTCCGCAATACTCCCACATCGATGTTTAATATGTTTTGGTGTCAACCTGCCATCCAATCGCCCAAGAACGGTAAAAAGAAGTGAAAAAGCGGGATGACTGCGATGCCAGGCCGAGGGGTTGAATTGTTTTGGCATGCTGGCATCTCACTCCCAGCTTGACCACAACCACACCCGCTCCTACCCCTCCCCATCCCCATCCATCCCCCATTCTCGCTCCTCGAGCGCTGTGTCCTCGCCTGGCCGCAACCGTTCCGGATCACGATAACCTTTTACCCTACTACTGTGTCCCGCCTTTCAACTTATTTTGATCTGTGTGAGTGGTTGTTTTGATCCCACCATTTCTCGTCCGGTGGTTTGGCGGGGCGCTGATAGAGGCGGGAGGTGTCGGCCTCTATATTCATGGCTTCATCCGACTAACCACGCCTCCACTCCTCTATTCCATACAGTGCACTCACGAGGATCATCGAGTCGCTGTATATCGGTAAGCGCTGCTTGATTTGCGGTTGTAATCCCGTCCGATGCGAAACTAACCTAGAAATTCGAAATTGCCTGTGTGGGCTTATTATGCTACCATACAGGGATAGCCCACGTTAAAGCGCCTTTGAAGCTCCCTTATCTTCAGAAGGACAGCACTCGCCACGGGGGGCAGCAACAGCATTGAGCTTGGCGTTGAGGATGGCTGGAAGCAAAAAGTCGCCCAGGAAGCCGTCCTCGTCGTCGCAGCGCGTCGCCACCAGAGCCTCCACCGCTACTAACACCACCATCATCGCCGTCGAAGAGGACGAGCACCGCCAACCGCAACCGAAGGATGAAGGCTCCTCTCGTCCCACCTCAGCCTCTTTACCGCACCCGCCGACGAATGGTGGTCAGCCACCAATCACGAGTGAGGACGATACGGATGCACCTCCGCCACCTATCAAGACGCATTCCAGACCCGCTATTGTCATCGCTCCCGTCGCCCCATCCTATCATCCTCATCCACACGCATCGTATTCGCATTCTCACCCTCATCCCCATCAATACGGTCCTCCATCGTACGGTCCTCCTGGTCCGCCCCCGCGTTGTGATGCTCGGTATGGCGGTGACGTGTATAGTGCTGCTGGATACCATCATCAACACCCTTCAGGGTACGCTGCGCCCCCTCCAGGACCGACGCACGGGCAAGAGTACGCTTATCACCATCCTCAGGCTCACCAGTACCCTTCCTATGACGAGCGAGCGGCGTATTATCCGCCACCACCCATCCCCACACAATATCATCACTCGCCTGCGCTGCACCATCAGTCGCCGCACGAAGGTCCCTCTCAGCAACGACCTCGACGATCATCTCGGTCTGGAAGTCATCGTAGGGGGACGACGTCGGCGCCACAACAACAGCATCAGCACCACCCCCATCAGGAGTACCCTCCACCCCCGCCGCCACCCGGAGGAGTATACCAACACTCACCTCGCGATCGTCACTTACCCCCGCCTCATGCTCAGTACGCTCCGCCACCACCGCCACAGCAATACCATCATCATCCCCCCTCATACCACTCAGACCTGCGTCTCCCTCCCATCACGCCTCCACCATCACAGCCACCATCGGGCCCATACGTCTATCCTCCATCGCATCCATACGCCCATCACCCCGTTCAGCCGCATCCATCGTATCCAGCAGAAAGCGCGGAGGATAACGAGGAAGGGGAGGAAGCACATGGTGAGGACGACGAGGGTGACTCCCAAAGCTCCATTACGGCGTCAGAAGGCTCGCCTGGTGGATCTGGAGATCACAAGAAGACCGGTTCCAAGGAGCCCATTGGTCCCGGGGGTGAGGACGACGACGATGAGCACGGTAATCTCGATTCTCTGGCGGATGGACCTGAGGGACCTGGGTCGCGACCGCCCTATCCGTATAGCACTATCATCAAATACGCCATCGAGGGGAGTCCGAGGGGTATGTTGACTTTATCTGAGATCTATGAGGCTGTAGAGAGGAGGTTCCCGTTCTTTGCGAAAAAAGCCGAGGGGCAAGGATGGAAGTGAGTTCTTTTTCTTTTTCTTTCTTCCAAAAAAATCTCATCGTCTCGTTATCAAGAGCTGATGCGGGTTTGTCCGTCTTTTCCCCCGTTGGGGTTGTAGAAACTCGATTCGACATAATCTGTCCCTGAATCGCTTGTTTGTGAAGCGTCCCAGGGCGATCACCGAACCTGGCAAGGGCGCTTATTGGATGATCGCTCACGGAGAGAAGGCTGGTCCGAAGCGAGTGAGGAAGAGGAAGGTAAAGCTTAAAGCTCCCGGGGTTCTGGAGACTTGGAAATCAAGCGCTTGTGCTGATTTCCAAGTTTCTTCTCCCAATAGCCCCGAGGGAAGAAGGCGCAAGCAGAGGCCAAAGCCAAGGCAGAGGCGGAAGCCGCTGCCGCCGCCCAACTTGAGGAACAAAATCGTGGTGGTGATGAGGAAGCCGCTGGGAATAGTCATGGAGCAGAGACACCGAAAGCGTCCACGTCCGCGACACCTGATGTCGTCGTCGTGACTGCCAAGAATGGCAAGGCGCATGGGAATGGAAAGCACACCCCATCCTCTCGCACCACTCCATTATCCCATGATGGACCATCCAAACATGCGATTGAGGAATACGAGGATGGTAATGATGAAGTTGGCGGCGGAGAAGGATCGAGACCGCCGTTGAAGAGGAGGCGCGTTGAGAGCGGGGCTGGGGCGAAGGTGCGAGTGCAAGAGACAAGGTCACGGTCGCCACCACTGTCAGCGTCGCACCAACAGGATCAGCATTATGCTGATGACCAGCACCAGGAACCGCCACAGCACCTGCAACAACGATCACCTCGAGCCCGATATCCGGCTCATCTCCAACGCGAGCGAGGTGGAAGAGGCGATCACAACCAGAACCCACCTCGCGATCCATTTCATCGCGTCGTGAGCATCGATGGCGATCCATTAATGTTCGAGTCGTCGCGCGAACCCAAACAGCATCAGCACCACCACCGCCCAGGAACATCACCACCCCTTCGATATCAGCCATATGATCGGTCGACTTCAAGGAACGGCCGTATTGGTGGAAGGCGTCCGTCCCCATCAGGCTCGACGGCCACAGCGTCCGGTCCCGAATCCGGTGGAGAAGATGATGCTCTTGACCGCACGGCTTCGCAGGTATCCGTGCCACTCATGCGTGCCGGTGAACATGAGCGGTCGCTCTCAGGTCAGAGTTTGGAAAGCGTGACGACGGCGAGGAGCTCTCGGCGGTGAAGAAATAAACGAAAAATCACAAAGCTCATTCCCAGCGGGGTGGATCAGTTGCCGATCAGAGAGAGGGAAGAGAAGAGAAGCTCATGTCCACCGTCGGTCTTTTCCGGAGTGGGTCTTATGTGGTATCGTGTTGGTACGTTTGGATGCCACGGGTCCAGTTGCTGTGGGCGCGAGGCCTGCCGGATTCGTTGCTTTATTAGAGTATCGCTCACGTCATTGCTAGCGCAGCCTCGTCGTTATGGCCTGCTTTCCATCTCGTCTCCACCACCTCCCTCTCGTACTCGCCTCTCAACCCCACATCCTGCTCTTCCTCAATCTCTCCCTCCCCCTCTGATGCTGGCCGATCTAACGCTCTCTCTCATCCTCGTATTTACCGTCGCTCTCATTCTCGCCCTCCCCTTCGCTTTCGATCTCTGCTGTTGTTGTCGCTGTGAACGTTGTATCCCATGTTGATTCGTTCCCCGCTTCTACCTACCTCACTGTATCCCATACTATCGTCAGCCATGCCCTATAAATTTGAAAGGCTTTGCATTATTTTCATGAGTGATTGCATGGCTGTACAGTTATGACCATGCATGACGGACAAAGGTAGATAAGTCGTTGGATAGGCTGTGCTCGACTCATTCATGAGAGTCAATGGTTCCGGACTTCTCCCGGTCTCTCCCCCTCACTATACTTCGGCCTGACTGCTCTGAGGTCGTAGGCACTTCTTGTCATGGAGACGTCATTGCACGTATGAACTCAATATACGCGACTTATAAACCTCCGTGCATAGCAGCGAGCCACGCATGAGAGAAGCGCCATTTGGGCGAACAAGACTTGCGTATGACTCAGCCAAGCCTCCAGTAGATATTGAGTTCATACTTTTTGCGCTATTGGAGGATTTCATTTATTAGTATTAGTCGTAGGCGATGAACGTCAACACATAGGAGGCCATGGGTAAAGTGAGATCGATCCGCGTTGAGAAGAACTCATGTCGAAGATGCCCCAGGACCCCCCCCCCCCGCGAAGTTGGCTCCCAGGCCCACCGACGAGCTCAGGCCCAGCCACTCAGTAAGAGAAGACGGAGCAACATGGTCCAGATCGCGGTGTCGGCCTTGACTCAGAAAGACGCAAGAACTGACACATCCGATTCTGGAGTGGAGCACAGCGAAACACATGAAACGCGATTACAGATAATGGACCGGTTGGGACCAGTTGCCAAGGAACAGCAGTGCCTGCATATTTGCAGTCAGATTCCCACATTTCCAGTGCCCATAAGTGATACGAAGGCCTTGTAGAAAATAGGCCCGATCACCATGCGAGACATTTAGGCAGGTCATGTTAAAAGATGGCACGTTCAAATGGTTCAGCAGTGTTGTGGCAATGTCGTGGGTACATATGTGCCTTTGCGCTGGGTTTGACGGCTATGTTACACCGCCCATCTACACCGCCCAAGCTTCCCTCGACTCAGTCGAAGCGATGTTCCAATTCTTACGGTTCGTGGCGACAAGGCCGCAGTGGGGCTATCTAAATGACTACGGTAAGCGTGCCCCTAGGCTGGCAGGCCGTCCCTGGATTTCCAATAGAAAAAACGTGGACTGTCGTGGTCAAAGGCTAACCGCCAGCCATTTATATATCACCCCGCTAGCGATCCCGCCCACTTGCCCAACCCATACGATAACCTTGAAACCATGTCATCTACTGCATCAACTTCTCGCGCAGCTACACCACACAATAGCGGGGAGAAAGATGTGATGTCCGAAGCCGCGTCAGCCACCGGAGAGGTTGCGACCGATACTGTCAACATTTCGCCAGACCGCCCTAGCTTGCTCGTGACTGCAGAGTTGGAGAAGGCTATTCAACGGTGCCGCGCCAAAGTAGAACGTATCGCGAAGGAGTGTCGGAACCGGAACAGGAGATTCAGGTACGCCCGTCCTGATTGAAAAGCTTTCCGGCCCCAAGCCTTCTAGAAGACCGACATCCCTTATCCCAACGCTCAGGGACATCGAGTTTGACCTTGAAGAGGATAGGAAGCTCTGTCTACATTCTGTAGACACTGCTGAGGACTCGGCCTACACTCCAGCTGATGTCCTAAGAGTTCATCAAATATTCGATAATCCTACGTTTTTCTCTGCCGACGGACCTAGCGCGAATGGGATCATCCAAGGCCAATGTGGGGACTGCTGGTTCCTTGCGGCTTTATCTAACATCTCCAGCAAGGGATTGATCGAGAAATTCTGCGTTGCGGTTCGCCCTTTGTTCGGCTCGTTGGACATGCACAGCTCAATCTGATTATGTTGCTCCTGTGACTTAGCGGGACGAGAAAGTTGGAGTATATGGGTTCATCTTCTACAGAGACTGCGGCTGGGTTGACGTGATAATCGACGAGTGCGTGACCGACATCCACAAACCGCGTTGTTTTTTTTTTCAATCTAACCAACGATTGACCCTATCAGCCTTCTCTACACCACGTCACCGAAGTACGAAGAGCTCACATCACGTGAAAAGACCATTTATCACAAGGACAAAGAGAGGGTGAATGAAACCTCCGTTGAGGTCATCTATCGAGCGTTGACATCTTCCGCTAGTATAATCAACTAGCACGAAAGGGTGGGAAAACCCTCTACTTTGCTCGGTCTGCTACCGAGAATGAAACATGGGTGTAAGCACACTCTGATTGGCTCCCGTCCATGAAATAATCTAAATGCCGTCACCATAGGCCGTTGGCCGAGAAGGCGTACGCTAAGCTGCACGGAGATTACAAGGCGATTTCTGGGGGGACGACGGTGGAAGGAATTGAGGATCTCACTGGGTTAGCCCACCACTTCAATTCCTCCGCTGATCGCCTGTTTGTTTACTGACACTGATTGTCCAGTGCCGTGTCCCACGTCATCCACCTAAACGTTCGTCTTTCGTTCATTTAACCTTTTACGACCTGACCCAGCCAACGAATTTACCCGGCTTTTTTTTTTCCTTTCCAGGATATTCTTGATTACGATGAGTTCTGGTTCAACGAGCTTCAAGCCGACGACCGCCTCTTCGCCTGCTACATGTTCAGCCTTTCGGCCGTCCCAGATGAGGAAGCTAATAACAGAGTACAAGGTCTCTGTACGGCCCACGCCTACAGCATCCTACGCGCCAGAGAGGTCCGCGGGAAGCGTTTCCTTCTTCTACGCAATCCGTGGGGCACCGGCGAATTCACAGGTGCCTGGTCTGATGGGAGCAAAGAGTGGACGTCAGAGTGGATGGATGTGCTCGATGTGATGGGACACAAGTTCGGAGAGGGAGGACAATTCATCATGGAATGTAAGTGAAGCATCCAGCGATCATCGCGCACCGGTCCGCTGATTACTAATAAATTCACCTTCTAGATGAAACCTTCATAAATCTTTTCACGATGATCGGGCGGTCCAGACTCTTCAACTCCTCTTGGATTCAGACTCAGCACTGGGTCAAAGCGACGAGTCGTTCGTGGCCTTGCGCGTACAACTATGGAGACGTCTCATGTAAGGATTCTCTCATGTCCTTCCAGAAATAACCTCGATATTCATCCCATCCGTAGTCACCATCTCCGTGCCCAAGAAGACATTCGCAGTCGTTGTTTTAGCGCAACAAGACCCGCGGTACTTTGCCGCTATCTCAGGTTATGCCACTTGGTCGCTGGACTTTGTGATATTCAAGAAGGGTGAAAAGGAACCATATGCGACGTCTCAACACAGCAGGTATTGGGGTCGTAGCGTACAGCTGGAGACGGAGTTAGACGCTGGAGATTATATTGTCCATGTGAGTCTCGTCGATCCTTTCTTGGCCCTGAAGTGAAGACGACTGAATACGGTCGTTTCTGATCTCTAGTGTAGACTCGATCGCTACTTATCCCGCCAAAAGGTATCTCTACAGTGGCCCTCAAAGGTACACGCCAATCTGGTTGCTTATTTGCACCTAACTATTCTTAGGACTATTACGTTACCAATTCTGTGAACTGGAACTCAAGGAAGCTGTCTAGAGTACTCGCCCAGAGAGCCTTCACAGCGTCTATGGTATCAAGTACGCCCCTTTCTTCAGCCTTCTGTCAGAGAGCAAAGCTAACTCTCTTTCCAACTTCTTCCTCCTCGTAGACTTCAAGGCTTCGTAAGTCTGTTATCCGAGATACTCTACGAGCGACTTGCTCACATATCAACTTGTATGCTCTTAGGTCATTTGGAGAGGCGCTCGCCATTGACCCTGATGTGTACGCCGGTGAGGACTTGAATGCCCTCGAAGTCGAGACACACGCGAGAGTGTCAACCGAAGCGAGAGAGATGAGAGAGAAACGGAAGGCAGTCGCCGCAAAGTTCAAGGCAGCTAAAGCTAAAGCTGCTGAAGAGGCCAAGAAGCAGGCAGAGGCTGAAAAGGCTGCAGCGTCCCCACCGCCTCCGTCAGCAACATCGACACCCTTGACTCCAGGTGACTCCGCCAAGAAGGACGCAGGGGTTCAGGTGGAGTCGACAGTAAGTGAAGCGACCATCATCGAAAAAGACCAGGTCCCCCAGGACATCCCGCAGCCGAGAACCACTGCAAACTTGGTGGTAGCTGCCACCAACACAGGACTTTTGACGCCGTCCGAGGCTCCGGCTCCAGTCATACCCGTTACTCCTACTGAGGACGTGCAGCAGCCAGTCACCGGGACCGTCGACGCCCCAAGTTCGACACTGACACCTGTGGAAGCCAACAGCACGCCAACTGATGCCTCTGATCCTCCCGCTTCACCTTCCGACGGGCCATCGGAAACAGTAGCACCCGCCCCTCTGCCCGAAAAGGCGGGTAGCGAGCCAGTGTCATCCGAGAATGTCGCAGCTGTCCAGGAAACAGCTGTTGTTAGCACTCCGATCGCCACAGAGGAACCAGCCGCTGAGGCCGAAGAAGACAAGTCCGTGGTGCATGAAGGGATATGGTGCAACGGCTGTGGCAAGGATCCAATTGTTGGAGTGTTGTACCATTGTTTGGAGTAAGTCGTTGTGGGGTTTACGCTCATGGTCGTAGCTGACCTTCGCTCCCGATTAATAGTGTATCATGTAGCGATGATGACCTTTGTTCTGACTGCTTCGAGGAGGATGGCATACACGATAAGACGCACAGATTCGTCGCTATTGACTTGCCGAAAGATAGGAACAAGCTGAGAGATCATGGAGTGCGTGACGACATGGCTGCAGACCGGACTCTTACTGACGAACATGATCTTTACATGTTGCAGATACCTCAGGGTGACGACAACACGCACATTATTGGCTTGCGGGTGTACACTGATCGTGATGCGCCGGCTACGGTGAACGCACAGCTGCGTCATGGAGCCCTCGTTTGGTGGGAGAGGCAGAAATCTTGATTCGACGCATGTTGTCTGCGAGGGATTCTATGACAAAAAGGTTGGTTCTCTCTTTCTTACCGGCTACGTTGCCTGCAGCTCGTACTTGTATCTCGTTGCTTGCTTTACACCCTGGATGAATCTTATCGCTTCTTGAAGTTCTCATTGATTGGACGCACATGAATGAGCGAAAACAACAGGAACGCCTGCGCTAGAGGCCAAAAAGAGGTGTCAGTACGCAAGAACTGGGCGTGTATCTTGTTTGTATTCAATTGTGCGTGGTTTCATCTATGGACTTCCTACGATAAACATGTCCTTCGCCTGTATCGAGCCCGAGCGGTTCAGTTCTCTGTTACCATGGAGACGGGTTTCGCTGATCGTCCCCGAATAGTATCTAGTTCGTGGAATGCATTCGCCGCCCACCTCTGAACCTCTAGGAAGATGAAGAGGTTTGCGTAAGTTAAGGCAATATGTGTCAATCTCACGGCCATATTGCTGAACAAGAATGGATGGTGGTGTAACTCACCTGCAGAGGGCCAAGCCTGTTGATACCAGTTAAACAAGCGCCGAAATAATACGGCAACTTCCAATGCGAGCGATAGAGAATCATCAAGTTTCCAGAGTTCTAAGGCTCTACAGGCGAGAGATGTTAATAAGTATAAGTTTGAGTGATAGTCCCATGATGTAAATGCAACAATCTTCGCGACGCACCTCCATACTGCCCCTAGGGACAAGAAGATTGCATAAGGTAAATTCAACATTTTCCTGGGACCCATGCTGCCGTCAGGCCCGCTAATAGCTAGGACATTATGAGAGAAAATTAGAGAAACGTGCACTCGTTCAAGGTTCAGGAAACGTTTGAGACTGACCCGCAAGAATAGCCAAACCCGCCGTATGGACATGACGAACTATCACCACGGGCAAGGAAACGCAGGTTAGAGAGAAACCACCCGTCCGACCTGTTGGGCTCGGGGTACGCACGCCATTGTATCCCCAGGTCACGATCCAAATGCGAGAAGTTCACTCCACTAGGTCACCGAAGACGGAACATAGCGTAAGGCTCCCAAAGTGCATAAATGACATCAAGGTTGACTCACGTTTGTACCACGGGAATAGAATATCGGAGTCCTCCCGAGACTTGCATACGGATTCTGGATGTGAGGGATTGCATTATCACTTTCGGGACTTGGAAGGACGCAGCAGCACGAAGGCTCACTGGATGAGATAGTCCCGTGTCTATATCAGACCAAGCATCAATCGAAGTACACGTGAGCGTCCTGCGCGACTGGAATTCGCCTCGGTCAAGAGACCGACCTGGTACAACATTGACTGCTCGGTACTACAAGTGTGAGCATTGAGAGCCTCCTCGATCGCTGCCGTTTCCATCCACGCGTGCGTGAAGTAATCCGATTGGTGGCTGCCTTCGGTCTCATTGTCAGATCTGGAACATGCTTCGGAGAAGCCGGCCAAGGGGGTATCCGGTTGATCGTTCGACGAGGGTCTAGTACAAGCTAACCACAGCAACATCGTGCGACCCCATAATGCCCAGTTGGATCTGAATCAAACCCGAGATTTCAGTGTTGTCGTGAGGTGTAGCAACCCACTAAACCACGGCTCACTCCTTCCCTGAGTAAGTCGCATTCATGTTCGGTAATGATGCGTAGTCCTCTTCTCCAGGATATAGGAGCGCAAACTATAATGCATAGAGACAAGGTCAGTGCAAAACCCTGCGGTAAATCATGAGATGCTTATTATGCTAGTCCGCTGACGTTCTCAGGTTTGCCGATATAAAGATCCAACTGCGGGAACCCTCCTGCCCGTCTCGCACCTGCGTTACAGCCAAGCATCACAACAGAGCTCCAAACAAGGCGCCGCGCTTCTTCCTTCCTAGTTTCAGCCCAGCTTGCGTTGGGCCTCCATCGGGGCGTGTGTGCCAACGATGGGGTACTTCGCAGCACTTCTGGAGTGGTGGCAAGGGACAATGCGGGACAGGGACATCCTGGCGATGCCCCTAAGACATAGTTGTCCTCGGGAAGCGGTTGAATCAGTGGGTTTAGAAAAGATCGCCAGTAATCGCGCTGCTGTGCTAGTGCAGTCCTTAGATCTGCATCGACTGATGATGCCAGGACGGGAGTAGATGTGGTGTTATGGGCAGGCCGAATGCTTCGATGCTTCGAACCGTTTGGAGGAGGGCGGCCAAGTCTAGGAACAGTACCAGCAGCGAACTTCGGGACGCGCGGATCCATGTCGTCAATAGAGGTGAGGGCGATTGCACGAATAACGGTATCTAGAAGCGTGATGGAAGAATCCATGCGATACAACGTGCAATCTCGATGTGAGCTAATCTCATATAGCACCAAGATCTGTTTGAGTTCGGTGCGTGATAGATGGTATCAGGAATGGGATAAGAGAAGTGATCTGTTAATATAAGGCGAGCGTTAAGGGCGGTCTGCTTACCCAAGCTGCCTGTGCTAGCGGCAGATCTATCCACCCAGCATTATAACTTGCCTCGAACGAAGCCTGTGCAAGGTTCCTCAAGACGACGCTCTGCTTCCATGTCCGCTCTCCCTCCTCGAAGGTCTGCCCCTGGCCGGCGCCCGGAATCGACTGCAGCAATTTGGCATACGCCAAGATGCTCAGCACTAAGGCCGGTTGGATCAAGGCGCGGAGCTCTACGTGGTGGAAGGTGTCAAAGAACAATGGGATGTTGACGAAGGTAAACCACATCGGTGCCGACTTGAAAAATTTGTACACGTCTCGAGAGATTTCTGATGTAGCGTTAGGGCGGGAGATGGTTGTGCATGATGGCTCTGGAAATATGGCATAAGTGCTTAATAGATGATCCCACCAAGTAGCACGGGAGTAACGAAGGGAGGGTGTGGGGGCAATGACAGTGTTGTGAAGGAGTCGGCCGCTTCGTTGGTATTGGTGGGGAGTAGCTTTTTCGTACGATTCTGTATAATCCAAGGTTGGTTTCAAAATATCCAAAGCGGAGCAAGGTGGTGGACTCCGACAGATTTGTGGCGAAAGTGTCAAAGATGTTGATGAGATCTAACGTGGCAAGGTGGTCAGCGTTTCCATGGGCAATAAATCTCTCCTAACTGAGCAAACCTCAATGACGTCCCCTTCATGGGCCCCTGGCTTATCTAATACTGGAGATTCTTGGACTTGGTGATGGCAGGAGGGAGTGAGAGGTTCTCGAATGAAATCGTGAGGTGAAAGCGAGGCTTGGCTTGCTGGACCCTCCGATTGGTCCGACTTCGATATTTCTGAAAGTTGAGGTGAGGCTGTGTTGATGACCAAAGGCATTTTGAGGAAGGATTCGTCGAAGTGATAACCTCCATGTGGTCCACCAGGTTGATACACCCTGCAGTGGGAGCTGATGGACTCTACCAAGTAGTTTGAGCTCGAGGATCGCATGGAAACATTAGCTTCGAGAAGGGTTTCTTCCACCTGATCTTGAGGAGTAGGCGGATGTTGCGTGCTGGCCTATTATTCAGGTTCAGCTGCAGCAACGACTGAGATTTCAGAGATGCGGTAGCTGGTACGCACATTCCGTGAGCTCGTTGCCTTCCGCTTGGAGGTTTTTAGGAGAGCAACGTGCTTGCGCTCCAGTTTTCGCGCGATGGCTTGCAGTTCAGACGTCGTCTTGGGGGTTTTGGGCCTTGCATAGATGCATCCCTTGCCCACATTCAAACAGGGGGTGCAAGACGGTTTCCTCTTATCACAGAACTAGGTTGAGGTATCAGAGAATAGGGGTGGATGAAGATGAAGGGATTAAACTTTCTTACATGTTTTTTCTTTCGACAGGCGGTGCAAGCCAATACTCGGGGCTCTGGGACCTGTTGGTGATTTTCGTTCTGTGCGGATGGGGTGGCCTGCTTCTCATGATCAGCGCCCATACTATCGCTAAGAGGGTGTGGTGTAGACTGCAGAAGACGAAAAGGTGTGTCTTGAGTGGGTTGAACGAGGATATATATGATAGGCGAACGACCCTGCACGGTAATACCACTATCCGGACGCCACTGACTGATCGTACATCGAATTCGAAAGTTAGGAGAAAGATTCCGGTTTGCAGAAAGGCTGGCCCTCAGCGATGAATGATGCTAGTGCCAATCGGTCTGTTGCCTTTTCTTGCGACGGCTTCTTAAGCCCTGAGCTAATGTTGTGCCTTATAGGGTCCACTATTCCCGATTTAATGCAGTCGGACCCACAGCAGGCACGCAGGTTCCTGCAGGAAAGGCGTTCTCGGGATACACCACCGAGACAATCTCAGGAACATATTTTTCGCCATGTACCCCTGATTATATTACCGAGGCGACGATACATTGTGATATGAGCGTTGATACAGCGTCTGCAAAATGGACTGACGTTGCCGGCGATAAGAGAATGTGTATGTGTAGGTTAGTAACCGACCACAAAAATATCTGCAGACGGGAGGACGCCTTCATACCACACATGTATCATTTGCCCCAGAATATGTATTGCGAACCGCCCAGCATATATATATATAAGCAGATGCAGGATATTTAAGCAAGCAAAAGCAGTTATTAGCCCACAGTATAGCCTACAATAGACCAAAAAGTGGCCGCAGGGCCAGAGATTATTGCTCAACACGCGCCAGAGGGCTGTCAACTACTAAGATATCCTTGGGCAAGGATCGTGACGACCCATGGCGGGAATGACCTCAAAGAATATCAGTGCCGGATTAGCGAAGGACGTGTAGCTTGAATTCACCATGTTAGAGTGTTTGCGTCTGGCTGCACATGAGTCTATAGTATTCTTGATATTATATTTAACCATGTCCTACAGTGTCGATCCAGGTGGCTCAGCCCTCCCTTCAGACGAGAGGCGGATTACCACCTCAATAATTCCGCCGTGCGTTGGGTATGGCAGAACGAGTGAGTTCTAGCGGTGGATACAGTCATACTATGTCCTTTCCAACGTTCCGCGAATGATATCAAGTTCCTGAAATGCGTTCGCCGCCCACCTTTGGGACGCTGAGGAGACAGCGAGGTTCAAACATCAGAATATTGGATGTGAGATGAGACTCTCGCCTCGTAGACCTGTTGTGTGTCGCACCTGCAGAGGGCCAGATTTGCTGATACCAGTTGAATACCCGCCGAAACACTTCGGCAACCTCCAATGCGAGCGATAGGGAATCATCAAGCTTCCATAGCTCCAGGGCTCTACGTGTAAAAGGAAGCAATCGGCAAGCGATTGAACGATGTCTCCATAATTTAAACGCAACAGCCCGCGATGCGCACCTCCATGTGGTCCCTACGCACAAGAAAATCACAAAAGGTGAATCCACCATTCTTTTGCGACCCAGGCTATCGCTAGGTCCGGTAATCACTGAGGCATATATGAGAGGGAGGTCGGGTTGTAGAAGCGCGGGCTGGTTCAAGATTTGGAAATCGTTAACTGACCGGTAAGAACAGCCATGCCCGAGCTGTGAGCCTGATTAACTATCTCCAGGGGGAGAGATCTGCTTTAGAAGGATACATCATGCCCAGCTTGTTGAATCTTGGGATACTCACGCCATTTCATGGCTGAGACGGGATCCGGTTGCGAGAAGTTGACGCCGCTGACCCATTCCCCGATACATTGGTTAGGGACCTAACATGAGACTCACTGATTGCATTGAGGAACTCACGTGTGCGCCACAGGAATGTAATTTCGGAAGCCTCCTGAGACCTGCATGCGAATTCTGCACGGGAAACGTTGCATTATCACTGAGACTTTGAAGGATGTTGCGGTGTGAGGGCTCACTTGGAGATACAGTCCCGCGCCTATCAAGTCAAGCATCATTCGGAGTACCTGTCAATATCCTACGTGGTGTTGGATTCGCCATGATCAGATCACAAACCTGATACATCATTGACTGCTCAGCACCACAAGAGTGATCATTGAGAGCCTCCTCGATCGCAATCGTTTCCATCCACGCCTGTATAGCAAACTCCGCGTCACAATTCCCTTCGGTATCTTCGTCAGGTCCAGGCAATGCCTTAAAGAAGCCGGTGAGGGGATTACCAGAGCGACCGTTCGACAAGTGTCTAAGGCAAGCAAACCACAGCAACATCGCGCGACCCCACAATGCCCAGTTGGATCTGAATCAATGGCGAAATTGAAGTGTCGTCATGAGATCCGTCGACCTATTAAACTGCATGGAACCCTACTAACTCTTTACCTAAATGTGTGCTCTCCACGTTCGGCAACGACCAGTAGTCTTCCTCTCCAGGATATAACAGCGCAAACTATGAATCGTCGTGTTGCAATCAGTTGATTCGTGTGGAGAGCCGCGATGAAGAAATCTAAATGACGTCCAAGTCCGATGACGATGCTCACATTCTCTGCTTTGCTGATATGAAGATCCAACAACGGAATACCACCTGCCTGTCTCGCACTCGCATCAGAGCCAAGCATCATAACAGAGCTCCAAACAAGGCGTCTTGCTTCCTCCTTCCTGATCTCCGCCCAGCTTGCGGTGGGCACCCATCTGGGCATGTACATCAAAAACGGAGTACTTCGTAGCACTTCGGGGCTGCTGGCGAGGGATAACGTGTGACAGGGGCATCTTGATGAAAGCCTTGGCATCGGGTCACTCTCGGGATGCGGTTGAGTTGCGGTTGTTGTATGTGGCAATACCGATGAGAATGTCAGGGTAGGGAAATCAGAATCCGTGGCATCATCAGGGGGTTGCGCGGCTCGACTCCTTGTGTTGTCCAGAGGCAGGCGGCCGAGAATAGGGGCAGCCTCGGCAATGAAGGTCGGGGCGCGTGGGTCCATGGCGTCAATAGATGTGAGGGCAAGTGCCCGAATAACGGCATCCAGAAGCATGATTGAAGAATCCATGCGGTACAATGTACAATCTTGATGTGAGCTGATCTCGTAAAGCACTAAGATCTAGTTGAGTTCGGTTGGTGAATGGGAAGAAAGAAAAAAGGGAAAGGAAATGAAAGATGTTACCCCTCAATGAACAGTCGAACTGGATTTCAAGAAGGTCAACGAGGACGAAAAGTTTTCTACTCACCCAAGCTGCTTGTGCCAACGGCAGGTCTATCCACCCGGCATTATAGCTGGCCTCAAATGAGGCCTGAGCGAGGTTCCTCAGGATGACGCTTTGATTCCATGTCTGCTCTCGCCCTTCAAAGCCCCCCAGACTTGCACCTTGAACTGACTGTAGTAATTTGGAATAAGCCAGGATGCTCAATATTAGGGCAGGCTGGATGGAGGCCCGGAGTTCCACGTGATGGAAGGTGTCGAAGAACAAAGGGACGTTGATAAACGTGAGCCAGATTGGCGCCGAGTAGAAGAATCTGTACACGTCTCGGGAGATCTCTGATACAGCGATCCTTGCCACATTTGATGTCACCGGAAAGATTGTGTAAGTGGTCAGGAGATAATCCCACCAGGAAGCGCGGGAGAAGCGAAGGGAGGGTGCAGGAATAATTACAGTGTCGTCAGAGGCCCGGGCTCTCCGTGGATATACGTGATAAGTGGTCGGAGACGACGAATCCTGAGGCTCGTCACCCCATGAGCCATCCTTTTTCGGATTCGAGAGATCCAACGCGGTACAGAGCGGTGGGCTTTGACAGGTTTGTGATGAAAGTGTCGAAGCTGTTGATGAGATCTGATGTGATAAGGTTGTCAGTTTCTCCTATGGACGTCAGAGAAGCCACTGGGCTGGTCAAACCTCGGTGATGTACCCTTCAAGGGTCTGCGGCTGGTCTACAACTGGAGACTCTTGAATTTCGCAATAGTATGAGGCCGTGAGAGGTTCTTGAATGAAATCACGAGCTGAATGCGAGATGAAGCTTGCTGGACCTTCTAGGTGATCTAGCTCCAGAAAAGTATCTGGAGGTGGTGATGAAGCTGCATTGACGAATAAAGGTATTGTGAGGAACGATTCGTCGAAATGATAACCTCCAGATGATCTATCAGTTTGGTGTGGGCTGGAATTGATGAAATCTATCAGTGTGTCCGAGCTCGGAGGTTGTATGAAAAGCTGAGCTGTGAGAAGTGTTGCATCCGTCTTGTCTCGAAGACGGGGTGAATTGGACGTGGCGGGCTGCTGTTGAGGGTCAATTCGAGCCCAACGACTTGGATTTCAATAAATTCTGCTACAGACCTTCAGCGAGTGTTTTTTGCTTTTTGCTCTCCGTTTGGTGGCTCGTAGGCGGGCGGCGTATTTGCGCTCCAGTTTTCGCATGATAGCCTCCAGCTCGAGTACCGTCGTATGGGGTTTGCGCCCTGCGTAGGTGCATTCTTTGCCCGCACTCAAGCAGGGGGTACAGAACGGCTTCGCCCTATCACAAAGCTAAGTTGGAGTATCTGAGACTCAGTAGATTGGCATTTGGAACCCGCTGACAAAATGTGCTTACGTGCTTTTTCTTTCGGCATGCCGAGCAAGCCAATCCACGTGGCACTCGGAGTTCCGGTTGGTGGTGATCGTCTTTTGTCGATGAGATGGACCGCTCTCTACGGTCGGGGCCCATCTTGCTATGCGAAGATATGGTGCAGGCTGCAGCAACGGGAATAGGCCAAAAAGGAATCAATTAGAGACGATACTCTAACAATATTCAGGGCCATAGATAGCAGTGGATCCTGCACAGCGCGACCTACCTACCAGAGCCGGACGCTACTTGGATCACAAGGCACTAGGAGTGTAGATAGGAAGAATGCTTGACACAGGTCAGAATTCAAACCTCAGTCGGCGGCGTGTAAAGAAGCACAGTTGTTGAAAGCCATAATGAGACGTGTGAGTACGAACACCACCCTGTTGTTTCCGCAAATATGAAAGATGCGGAGGTCTCAGGCATTGAGAAGGCGTTAGGACAAATGTTCGGGACTCGGCGGCGCTAGAAGGCGGCCTCAAACCCTGTCTGGCAAGCCGTGGCTGAGGTTGCACTGCGAGATTTGCCCTTTCTCCTCGTACCCTCCGAATTTTACAAGGCACATGCGACTTCTGGTATACTGGTATACGATACTAGCGGCTCGTGAAAGCTAAATATGTACAGCTGCCTCGGTGGCTGAGTTTTCCTGGAGCAAGCTCAGCCATGGCTTGGCTCCCCCACTCTGCTAAGTATGCCTGTTCTAGCCAGTGATCTAAGTTTGCTATCTTTTAGCCCCAGAAGGTCGACGGCCAGTCCCCAGTCGGCTAATGTGAAAACCAAACCCTCCGACAGGTCTGATGTTCTTATTCTTTTCTGGCGACGGACCAATCCTTTTTGTCGGCTGGCAACGGCCTGTTCAATTCTTATTGTCCACTGACGACTATAGATTACCCATGGCAAGTGTACATTCAGTGAACCATTCTTCTGGCAACCAAACCGGGCCTTCTGTTTTCGCACAACCCAAGCGAGGTTTTTGCCTACTGCTGAGATGTTGGTGACAAACCCCTAATTTTCGCGTTGATAGTGTGATCGATATGGGGACAGACATACTGTTGAGTGCCAGGGGTCCTGCTTGCAGCAGCACCAGATTGGTCCTGAGCTTTCATGCCTTGAACTAATAAATCAATCATTGGACGGACCACTTGATTCGATTAGCAATACGATGCACGCTCTGCGAGCGTGGCGTGTATCTCAAAGAATTTGTACGATATATATGTATTCACGACCAATGTATACGGTTGCAGAGCGGAGACAAAGCCTTTGGTTGCCACCTACTTACATTTACAAAACCTTAGACATCGTAACGCTCTCCCTGATCACATTTCCGTTCCTGCAAGATGATCCTGTCAGCGAGGAAAGCGCAAAAGCAGGGTCCCCCGCGAGTACCTTAGCTGGCCCGTGACGGTAGCTGGCGCGTCCTTCATGGTGTAGACACGCAAACCAACAATGACCTGATTACTTGGGTCTTGGTCGTTCCCGGCCTAAAACCATCAAGTCGATGGCATCAGATCATGCCAATAGAGGAATGAAATTGTGACGTACATCACCCCTGGTAAGGGCGTCATCAGCGTCCGCCGCCAACGGCAGGAGTATGTGGTCGGGATTGTGGACGCCCTTTTCCATGCATGATTGGCAAAGATCGTAGTCGGGACACGAAACATCTAAGCAATGATAACGAATTCCAACGCAATTGCCCTAAGATTCGAAGATCAGGATTAGCCAAATTCAACAGACGATAAACCTGAAACGCACCCTGCACCCGTTGCAGCTATAACCATCATGTTGGGGCTCCGCCGGCTCTTCTGCTGCTTTCTCCTCTGTCTCATCCTCCTCGTCACCTTCTCCATTCTCGGTGCTCACTGCCTCACTTTCTTCACCACCATCTGCCTCTTCCTTGGCTTCAGTATCACCCTTCTCTCCATCCGCCTCCTCTCCATCCCCTTCAGGACCCTCACACCTCTTGTCATCAACCTTCGCGTCTTTCTTTGCAGTAACATCGTCTGCAGCTTTCCCGTCTTCCTTATCTGGGGCGGGGATAGTATCGTGAGCGACACTTTCCGACGCAAACTTTTTAGGCTGATCCGTGTTCTCAGGTTCAGGTGCACTCTCTTCGGTCGCTTCCTCCTCCTTTTTTGGGGGACCAAACACCTCTTTTTTATGCTCTCGGTGCTCTGCGATGTGGGCGATCGCCTCGAGTTCGAGCTCAGCCAAGGTCTTGTCGGTGTAGGTCTCGGCAGGCAAGGGCAAGGCGACTCCTTGAGAAGACGGATCGAAGTCTAGAAGATGGACCTCAGTTAGCTACTAAAATCAAGAGCCAACTAAAAAAAAAAAAAGGCGAGAGAAGACCCACTGGTTGCTCTAACGATCAGAAACCGAGGGAATAGATCAGCCATCGATTCCATCAAGCGTGATGAGATTTCGCTTACATCGACTGGCTCAAAACGTATTCCGTGTACTTCCTCGCGTACTTCCTTCCTGACCAATTGGAGGCGTTCTCGCTCAACCAGTCCTTATCCCTCTTCAGGCTACGGTCGATCCTGACTTGAACGACGTATTCTCCGGCCTGGGGTAGTTGAACCTCCATCTTGACACTCCTATCCCAGAAGCTGCTGTGGATCGCACTGCCGAGCGCTTCTGTGGGTGGTGGCGGCTGAGTTGGCGCGATGAGCTCGCCAGTAGGTGAATCTGCCTTTTCCGCCCCTTCCATCGGGGCCGGCTTTGGGTAGACAGTAAAGTCCAAGGACCAACGGTAACATCCAGAGAATTCCTCGAAATATCGTCCATCGAGCTGGGCCAAGACGATGACCGCGGGCGTTGGCTTATCGACCTTGATATTGTCTATATCATAAAACCGTCAGTTTGACAGCACTGACGCGAATAGCAGAACTTGTCTTTACATGAGACGTCTCCATAGTTCCAGGCGTTCGTATAGTTTCCCGTGGTCACCTTGAGCCACTGCGAGCTCATAACCCAATCGTCGTCGAACAACCTAGAACGCTCAACGATCGCCCAAGTCTCGAGGAAGTCGCAATATTCCATGATGAACTCTCCATCATCCCCGAACTCATAGTCGAGCGCCTTGAGAAGCTCCTGTCCCCATTCGACGTTCCACTCCTTGCTCCCATCGCTCCACCGTCCGGTCCCTAGCAAATATATAAATATAAAGGTGGCTCTCAAGTTGTAGAACTGAAGCAAGAAGCCACGGGAATAGCGTAGCTACTTACATTCACTCTGACCCCATGGGTTTCGAAGCCTTGAGATGGGGGAGGGGGGTTGGAATGCGGATGATCATGGTAATCCACGCAGCGACGTACCTCAGGAACTTGCTATCGTGGAACTCGACTGCCTTGATGATCCCATAAGCGTGGCCCGTGATTAGTCCATTAGTTTGCGGCGCAGGCGTTGGAATGTCGTCCCCAGCGTCACCAGTAACGAAGTCGAGGTCCGGGGTGAAACACGCAAAGAGGCGGTCAACTCCTACGCGCATGAGCTCGTCCTTCCAGTAGAGGTCGGTGTCGAGGAGGTCTTGGACGTACATAATGGTGGATACAGCCCTAGAGACTAGGCATCAGCTTCTCAGCGTCTCATTCGTTGGGACCGCATCATACCCTGTAAGGTCTTCCACCCCTTCACTGGTGTATCCGCCCTCGAGGCTGGCATAATCACCATGGAGCTTAGCGAAAGCTTTTCTAAAATGACCGTAATAAGATGAGTTCGATGAGGGGAGATTTTGAGAGGAATGAAAGACAGTTTGGTCCGTACTCGATCAAGGGTACCCAGGTCTCATTGTCTGTTCGCGATTTGGCAAAATAAAGGTTCTTGCTGCCCTTTCGCGCGGTCTTGTCGTATCGGGACTTGTTTGAGTGGTAGAGCATCTGTTCACGGGTGGAGAGGGCCTCCCATCGCGGTACTTTGGTGAAGAGGAGGCTGAATGTAGCAAAAAGCGCCGGATCAACATTCGAGCACTGAGCAAACAGCCGCAGATGGGGGGAGGGGGGGGGGGGGGCTCACTCGTCGATGATGACGTCCACCCATCCGCCGTCTCTGTAAAAGATGAAGCCGTAGACTCCGACCTTTTCGTTCCTCTAATAATAAAGTGTAAAGAACGGAATTCTGAATCCAAGCTCCTGATCTCCACTTACCGCGACACAGATTTTTTCGATCAAGTTTCGAGTTCCAGCGACAGCGAGTGCAGAGAGGAACCAGCAGTCCCCCAAGGCTCCCTGGGAGATATCGCTAGCGGTAGCGCCATCCACTAAAGTAGAAGCCAAAAATGTGGGTCTCACACTTTAAGTAATTTTTTTTTAAACACTTTGACAGATGGAAACGAACCGAAGAATTCAGGATTCACAAATATGTCTGTGGCGCGACGGATGTCAGCAGGGGTCTGAGGGAGGAAAAAAAAAAAGGGATTGACGTTAGAAAGATCTATTTATAATGAGGGGGAGAAAGCATCAACCGCCCATGAATCAAACGCACATATTTGGGCTTGTCCGTTGTGTTCAAGGCGTGTAGGCACCTCTCGCGATCCTCGATGATATCGAATTCGATATCCCTGGTGAAGAGAGTGAGTTAAAAAGCGCTCAACCAGGGGGACGAGGGCCAAGCAGAGAGATACAATGGAAACGCCCAAGACCCCCTCACCTGAACTTCCGATTGCCCCTGAGGCACTCCGACGCTAACTTTTCGACCTTGGTCTTACACCTCGTGATCGCCTTCTCGAGCTCATCGGTAACGAGTAGGCCCGCCTTGTTCGCCTTGCGCTGTCGGTTGTTCGCGGCGTCCGTGAAACCACCTTGAGGGATCTTCTTGGCGCCTTTCTTCTGGATTGGAGGCATTTCGATGTGAGAGAGAGATTTTATTTTTTTCTAATTCAAAAAAAAAAAAGTAGACAAGGGGGGATTGATACTGGCTTCTTTGTCGCCTAGTTCCATCATTTCTTTTTATATCTATCCCGAATCGATAGGATGGAGTGCTCCGACGCAACGAGGCGGATATCCACCGATTCCGATCCCTTCTTGGATCTCTCACACCAACTCCTGAATTAGCCGCTCGAGCAGCCAAACTCAATAGCCGCCACAGACCGTGCAGTCTCCCAGAGACACTCCGCGACCGCATGTCTCCACTCCATATACAACCCGTCGAAGCATCGTTCGAGTCAGTTTGATCAGTTGACACAGGATCGAACGGTATGGACGTCCACCATCAGGGGTATATTATACGTAAAAAAAGGATCACTACACGTCTATCAATAATGCATGACGGTCACCGGTATAGAATCGTCGAGAAGTTCATCATCGTTACGGAATCAAATGGTCATGGCGGCAACTGTCGTCTCTCATCCACAGGGCTATCGAGGAACAATGATGGTATCGACGGGATGGGGCTACCCGCTCTACCCGTCGACGTAGGAGCGCCACTGGATCTCCCACCACCACCCATTCGCCCAAAATCATAATCATGCGCATCCAAAAGAACAGGTTGAGGCGTCTCTGGCGGTGTGAAATATCTCCCCATCCCCGTGTCTCCCCCTCCTCCCCCTCCTTCGAACAAGCTCGTCGCGCTATCTTGTGGAGTGAAGGTTGGGATGCGTGGCCTTGGCTGTACGACGTCACCGCGAGCGATACCTTTAACGGTCGGCACTTCCGCGCCGCCGTCTGTGCTTGATGATGACCTCAACGGTGGGGTCTTGGGTGATGAGGTGAACGATACATGACTGTGGACGCTGCCAGCCTTGAAGGAGGGTGGTGATGCTGTTGTTGTTGCCGTCGTTTGTTGTAGCTGCTCTTCGATATGATGTCGCGCCAGCATCGTTCGTAGGTCTTGGTCTCGGTCATGCGTGTTCTGACGTGGCCGTTCCCGTTCCCGGTCATTTGACAGGCGTGGCTCTGAGCTGCTCGGGCTATCGTTCATCACCACCACCGGCTTCCCATCCCCTTCATCTTCTTCATGGACCGTCTCTTCCACTACAGAGCGCGCTCCTGGCGTCGACGCCGTACTACCAACTGCTTCTTCATTCGTGCTCCCAAGATGTTGGGACAGATCCACCTTCCTCGACCCACTTCCCGTCCTCCTCTGCCAGAACGATGGGGCACCAGGCCTCGGAGGCACACCCGTCGCCCTAGGCACTCGACCAGACCAAATATGCCCAGGCTGTTGATCATCATCATCTTCGCGAATCGTCGATATTCCCGTGGCCGCGAGCGCTCCAGGCGCCGTGTTCGCTTTACCCAAGTTGTGACCTGGTGGCATCAATCCATTCTCCACGGTCGACGGAGATCGTCCGCTATACCTACTGGTGGTCGCGGCTCCCGCTGTTGCAGAGCTATACCGACCCAGGCCAAAGTTGGAGAAGAAGATGGAACCTCCTCGACCTGGCCCTGGGTGCTGATCCGAGTGCGCGTCGCTGACGATCGTCGTCCTTCGTCGCGCTCGAGCGATCGTGCCTGCGAGTCCATTGAATCCACGAAGGGCCTGCAAGAATTTTTTTTTTTAATAGGTCAAAGGTCAACCTGGGGGGAGGAACAACAACTACAGCACAAGAACAACGTACGTCCAAACCGGGCTCTTCCAATTTTGCTGGTTCATCTTCCGTTGATCCACTCGTCTCTCCAGGTTTCTCGATCTCTTGATTTGCCATCCTGATCAACAACGCGCTCTTCCTATCGAGATTGTGTACATTCTCCAGCTTCTTGGGATCCACCTTGGACATCTGCAGGATCGTAATGCCCGAGCCTTAGTTTTTTAAAAAGAGGGGGGGGTTGATAAGGGGAAAGCATGAGCCATGCTGTTTTCAAGCTTCTAGGAAGGTCCAGATGGTCATACAAGTACTCACAGATGACAAGAAAGCCCAAAACGATCGTGATCATTTGGCTCGCGCTCGCTTTGACTCCTTGATAGAGAATCTATTTTCAAGAAGGATTAGCAATTTGGTAATCTCCCTCCGTGGTTTTGCTTACCACAGATGTGACCAAAGTACAAAAAGTGAAGATGACGTAGTATGTGGGCGTAACTATTCGAATCGTCGTCATCAGGTCAGCTCGCTCGCTCTCCCGTTCTGCAGTCACACACAGAAGACGTACCCATCGCTGTATTGAACAACGCCAGTGCAACATTGAGGAAATAGATCTCTGTCACCAGCGTCACCGCCACGAAGGCGAGTAAGAAGTAGATGAACCAATTCTTGAACTGGAATGAAAAGTCAAAAGCCGCCTAGTTGAGTACCCCGTAGTTGGACAAATCGTTGAAGTGAAGCCCGCCTCTGCATACCTGATTATAGCCTCTGACGGTCGTCACAATGCTTGCACCTAAGCCCTGTGTGCAGCTGACGCTCAGCCCTCCAATGAGTGAGCATGTCAGAATGTACCAAAGCATGCTCTTGGTTCCATATCTACCAGATCGGGAACGTTTAAGCTCGCATGACCATTGAATATGGTAACGTGCACTATGCGACCCACCTTGGAGCAATGAAGATGATGATGATCAATGCCACGGCGATGACGACGCCGCCGAATGCAAGGAATCCCGGGGCCAAGAAGAGGTGCTTGAATTCGTCGATGGTCGCAGCGGATTGCTCTTGTGGGCCATTGAGCTGTTGTTTTTGATTTCATTATAGGGGGGGAAATAATAATCAAATCTCGTGGTTCAGGGTTCTTGACGCATGTTCAGAAGAAGGGCCCATTTTTTGGTTGGAGGTGTGTGGGCATTTAAAATGAAAATGGCTTACCGCAATAATGATGCTCCCGACGATGCACTGGAAGCAGCCGATCCAGCCGAAGAATGAGAGTTTTTCTTTGAGGAATATGGAAGAGAGGATGGCGGATATGACGACGGACAGGGCTCCGAGTGGAGTGACGATGATGGCCTCTACGAACGCGTAGGCTCCGAAATTGCAGAGCTCGCCGAGGATCATCATGGACATCCCCGTCCACCATAATGGCTGATTGGATGGATATCTTTTTGTTTAGGGAACTGCGGGTCTTTGACGTCATAGGTTCAACACAGGAGAACGCTTACTCACACTCTTCAAGTACGCGACGCCAACACCCGCTGGTCCGCCTTCTACAGTGGAGCGAGATAATATAGAAGCTAGTCAGAGACAGCGATGCAGAGCAGTCAGTAATGAGTGCCGATACTTACTTTGGCTTTGAATCAACCCCTTCTTTTTGAATACGAATGAACTCCCAATGAGCAGACCAGACCCGATTGCCAACAACACTCCTACTCTGTTCAAAAGAGTCTGACGTTCAGTATCAAAGCACCACGATGTCATGAAGCCCCGCAAACGCTCACACCCGATAGTTGTGTGGGGAGTTGGACGCGGCTGAACCTACTGCAGCCGTCGCTGTTGCAGCTGCACTGGATGACATGACTTCAGATTGACGGTCGCGTTATAGACAGCTGATGCTGCGTGGCCAGAACAGAGATATGGTCGGAACGAGGCGTAGGATAGTGCAAGGGGCCAAGAAAGTGAAAGGGAAGCGACGAGGGGAGCAGATCACTCATGTCAGTCGAGATTGGGATGTAGATCACGCCTAAACCCGTGTGGTGACCTTTGGACCTATATGTTCAGGGGCCATCCAGGGGTACATTCACCCCGAAATCACCCCATTGCCGTGCTGCGCACCCCGGAAGCGAAGTCTTGGCATTCGTTGACTCTGTTCGATGAAGCTGTGCAGCAGGCACCTCTCGACCTACAAACCCCCGGTTGTTCCAATTCCCGAGGGAATATCCCCGATTGCCAGTGCCATGATTGTGATTCGTTGCTCTAGATATCTCACAACACATGCTTGAGTGGTTTGGAAGACCTTCCATAAGGGGTCAAGCAGGCTTGAGTCGGGGTAGGCATAGAAGCCCGAGAAACTAAAGTGGCCTCGAGCTGCACTCCCTCAGCGAAGTGGACACTTCTCGCTCGGCAGTTGGAGGGGTGTCCATGTCCATGTCCACGATATCGGTTCGGACTCGGTAAATCAACTCGCCGACTACTTCTGCTTCTTACCGCAGGTCCCACCATCATCTCCATCACCCGGTTCATCACTCAACAATACCAAGATCAGAAAGAGCAAACAATATGGTGCGATCCTTTATCATAGGTGTGGGTATGACCCCTTTCATCAAGCCACGAGGGGCTAGGCAGACTTCCGATGTAAGTGCCAAGACAGGGATCGGACAGAGCATCGATCCATTTTCATAAAACTGCGGTATAACAGATGGGTCTTGAAGCTGCCACAAAGGCTTTGATTGACGCCGGTATCACCTACGACGCAGTGGAGGCTGCGTTCTGTGGAGTGAGACACAAACTTACCTTGCACCAAATTGCCGACTTACCGCTTCGCTATCCACTATCGGCTCCTGTAGTACTGTTACGGTGATAGCTGTTGCGGCCAACGTGCCCTGTACAACCTCGGGATGACGGGAATCCCTATCACCAATCTCAACAACGTGAGCAACCTCAAGTCACCCATAATCGTCGCTATTGATCTAACGCGAAGGCCCCGCATTCACAACACTAGAATTGCTCCACGGGAAGCACGTGCGTCTATCAAACCTGTCATTCAATCTCGTCCTCATTCAAGCGTCGCACCCATCCCGTTTAAAGCGCTCTGTACCATGCAAACTCGCTCGTCAAGTCCGGCCAAGCACAATGTGCTCTCGCTCTCGGATTCGAACAGATGCGTCCTGGAAGCTTGGGCAGCAACTTTCCCGACCGCGTGCCCCGTAAGTTTTTCGCGATCATTTGAAATAAAATTTAAGAAGAAAAAAAAAAGGGTCAAACAAGCTGATCCTTACAAGTTCTTTTCCCATAACCAAAAAAAAAAAAAAAAAAAAGCGCTGGCCCCTTGGGGTATCGCCACATCTGAGATCGAAGGTGGGACGGCCCAAAAGGGGCCCGCCGCAGGGCGAATGTTCGGGAACGGTGCAAAAGAATACTTTCAAAAATTCGGAGGGTCATACGAAACGCTCTCCAAGATCGGTGAGTCTGAAGGAAACGCTGTAAAACTGAGAGCTTCTTCTTCTTCTTCTTTTTAACCGACACGATACGATCCATAGCTGCCAAGAACCATCAACACGCTTTCAAGAACCCGTACTCTCAATTTCGTAAGCCATGGACCGCCGAGCAGGTCGCCCAAGCGCCAAAGATCACGGACGACCTCTCACTTCTGATGTGTTGTCCCACGAGTGACGGTGGTACGTGAGGACTCCCTCAAGTCAAAAGACCTCATCACAACGTTTCTCATGCTTCATCCAACGCCTCCCGCGTTGCTTTCAGCGGCATGCTGTATCGTCGCCTCTGAAGCGTTCGTCCACGCCCACAACCTCGAGAACCAGAGCATCGAGATCGTCTCTCAGAGCATGGTGACCGACACGTCGACGACGTTTGAGAGCAGGAGCGCCATGGAGGTCGTCGGTTTCAGCATGACGAAGAACGCCGCCGATCGGACTTTTGAGGCGGCGGGGATTCGTGCTGGGGATAGGAGCGAAGTTGGCGTCGTCGAGCTACACGACTGCTTCGCTGCGAATGAGGTGCCGTTGGCTTCCTTGTCGCAGCCGTCTAATCGCGGTGTGTGTGTGTGTGCGTGTGGGTGTGCACTGATATCTTTGTCGTAGCTTCTCTCGTACGATGCGCTTGGGTTGTGCGAGCATGGCAAAGCTGCTGACTTCGTGAACGACGGCGACAACACGTACGGAGGCAAGTTCGTCGTGAACCCTTCTGGTGGTCTGGAGGCAAAGGGACACCCACTCGGCGCTACTGGACTTGGAATGCACTTCTATGTCACCAGTAAGTGACCATTATCCGCATCCGCATCCCAATACGAGACATGTGAACGCAACCCCCTTCCCCACGTCCCGTAGCACAACTGCGCAACTGGTCAGGACCGATGCAAGCTCCTGGCCTCTTTGACATAGCAGATAAACGAGGGAAGTATGGCTTAGTTCACAACATCGGATTAGGAGGAGCAGTGATCGTGAGTCTGCTGAGGCGTCCAGAGTTTTGGGTCGATGGCGGAGCGGATGGCAGATCACGGTGCGCAGATAGTTTGAAAAGGCTTAGGCGGAAAGAAAAGCATATGCACTGAATTTTTCTTCTTCTTCTTTTCATATAGCCTTGGCTACAATCACGCCCACGAAGCTAGGCCCGTCACCAAAGCTGATGTGGAGAAGGCGAGAGCCAAGACGGAATACTCCCCTTTCCTCCTCGAGCAAGCGAAACTATAAGAGCCCACCACCAACAATACCCCAACTGAGTAACAGCGTCGAATCACGTGTCTAATGAATCCTGTCTATTCCGAGTATGACGTGTGATGTCTAAATCCGCAAAAGGAACAGTTGACGATAGATTGAGATTGAACGAAAGCCAAATGGGGAACACATAAAGGAAACTTAGATATGTAGATTTAAGAAGATCAAACAACTCCAGTATTGGATCCTGCGTCGCTCAAGTCGTCCACGATCAGCCATTCGGGCTCAGGTGTAGGAGGTTGTCGTGATTCTCCGGGTTCCGGGGGTGGCTGTAGCGTTGCTGCGGTGATAGCGGGCATCCAATCAGATGGGAAAAGAAAGTTGAGGGAGTCGTGACGCGGTTCGGAGAATTGTGGGTGATGGATTTTGTTTGATAGAGAACAGGTATCGAAGGTATATCAGAGTAGGAAAGGCGCCTCTGAGTGAAGATGGAGGGGGGAGACACATGCTGGATAGCGTGTCAAGCGGGTCTTGGACTTACCTCCCCAGCATTGGTCGAATATGACTCAGACTCCTCTGATGGTGCTCGCTTGTGGGATCCTGTGTCGCCGTTACTGTTATTCTTCCGGCTCTTCATGTCCTCGTAGAATCTGAGGATAGAATATCGGTAATCAGTCATGGTTTTCTGAGAGGTGTATTATCCACCGAAAACAAGGCATGGAAAGGGACCGACAGGTTTGCGGTGTTCATCTTCTCAGTCTCCTCGTTCATTTTATCTAGCCACCGCGATAGTAACCCTGCGTTATCCTGTTTCAAAATGTGGTTCCTGTCGTTGACCTGGTTCAATTCGAGTTCAAGAGCCTGGATCTCATCATGGAGAGTCTACCGGTGTGGATCGTCCGCGTCAAATCCCACTGATGCTGTGCGTCAAGGCTCTATCAACGGCCGAACTCACCTGTAGCCGTTCATCCTTCTCTGCTGTCAAATCATTGTGCTGATCCACCTTCCGTCGCAACGCTGCCACCTCCTCTTTCGTCCTCCTGAGTTCGTCTGCACCTCCCCTCGCCACCTCTTCCTTCTCCCGTAGTGTCTCATTCATGGCTAAAAGCCTTTGCGCGTTCTGCCCTTGCGTCTTATAAACCGCGGCCATTTCATCCCTTAGAGACGATATCTGAGACTCCAGTGAGGCAATATATGCGTTCCTAACGGGATTGCTATAGAGGAAAGGAGCGAAGCCAGACTGAGTCAATAATGTCTCAGTCAAGACTGGAACCGCAGGACGCACTCTTCGCCAGAACCACCTGCCACCGAGGGCCCAGTGCTACCGGACTGAGTGTTTCTCGAAGTCCCTACGGCTCGTAGTAGCGATTGATTCCTCTCCTTTAAGAGCCGTGTCTGCTGGGCAAGCCGCCTGTCTAAAAACGTAACGAGACTATCAGCCCCGCACGCTCCTCCGATTCCCCGAATACCAGCTCTTACATTGCTCGATGATGCTGGAGTATGCGGATTCGCGAGTGTTGCGGTCGACGAGCCGTTGCCGTAGTTCCTCCTGCCATCCTACGCTCATCGTCGAGCTGCAACAGAAACGAGGTGTCAAAGGGGAGGAGAAGGGTGGACTTGGGATCGACCAGGCCCACGTGGGAATGGGTTGGGATTCAGGCCGTGCACTTATCGGCCTCAGGAGGTGTCCACTCTTCCACCACCGCCATCGTTAACATCCCTAAATCCCCTCCAAAGCAATGGGTCGCGTACTTCTAAAGGTACTGTCGAGGTTTCTATTCCCTGTCTGAGCTATGTCTGACGAGCCTGCTTGGTTCAGGTCATTATCCTCGGCGACAGTGGGTCAGTTTCAACCCTGCTTTGCTCTGTGTCGGAAGCAACATCCCAACTTACATGCCCGTTCGTAGCGTCGGTAAGACGTCACTGATGAACCAATATGTCAACAAGCGCTTCAGTAATCAGTACAAAGCGACTATCGGAGCCGACTTGTGAGTCTCGTGTGCTCCACTTGTCCCCATTTCATTTGGTCAACGAATCATGGCGTCACCCTTCAATCTATCAGCCTCACAAAGGAAGTCATGGTGGACGATCGGCTTGTTACGATGCAGGTGAGCTATTCTGGCCCTCCCAATGCTACACTATCGACGACTAATGAGAAGTGCATCGTGCAATCTCAAAGTTGTGGGACACTGCGGGCCAAGAGCGGTTCCAATCCCTCGGCGTAGCGTTCTACCGCGGCGCAGATTGCTGCGTACTGGTGTACGACGTGAACTCCTCAAAGTCATTCGAGACGCTCGACAGCTGGCGCGACGAGTTCCTAATTCAAGCATCACCCCATGATCCCGAGAACTTCCCGTTCGTCGTGCTTGGAAACAAGATTGATGTTGAAGAGAACAAACGACAGGTACCATGACATCCCCTCCCCAACCGGGCTCAATCTCTCCGATGACCAACTGACCACGTTGCGTGGATCCAGGTATCCCAAAAGCGCGCAATGACGTGGTGTCAATCCAAGGGAAATATCCCATACTTCGAGACATCCGCCAAGGAGGCCATCAACGTTGAACAGGCCTTCCAGACAATCGCAAAGAACGCGTTGCAACAGGAGGCAGATGTTGAATTGTCAGCGTGCATTCCGTTACAATTCGTTGGGGGGCGTCCTTTCACTGGTCACTGACATCACCTCTCCCATAGATACGCTGATTACCCGGACCCAATAAGGATCGATCAAGACAACAATCAGAACTACGGATGCAACTGCTGAGGAAGAACAAGCGACCCTCTATTCCCCCTTATTTTTGATCACATTGTAATTCTTCTTCTGAACCTTTTTTCTGAGGCACTCCGGCGGGACTAGCCCTGATACCATTGGACCACATCTTTGCTCTTGCAATTTGAGCTATCCGCCGACCTAAGTGGAACGTTCGCAAATACGCTGAATGTTCGCCGCCTACAAGAGATCCAACCCCAAGGAAAATGCCACTGATCGTTGCCCGTCGCCCGTCGCCCGTCAAAGATTTGACAACATTTCGATCATCAATTAAGCTACTAGCTTAACCCACAAGGTATCGGAAGGGGTGATGGAGTTGGACGCAAATCGCTCAGCGTGGCGTAGGTTTTACAGGTGCAAGAACTAGGGTCTCTCGCGCTCCAGTAGAGTAAATATCCTGGGACAACTTGGTCGATGGGGTCAAGACAACAACTATTCACATCATACCAGGCGCTTGGCCTCCAGCTGCACCCTGTTGAGCGCCAGCGGCTTGGTTGTAATAGCCTATGAGATGATCGTGTGTAGGTTCAGAGAGTATCCAAGCAGCCTCTGCAGCCTTCTTGTGCTACTGACCGTAGTACTGCTGATAGTATGCCTGCTGTGCTGCAGTCTGATCGGCGTTGGTACCCCAGCCGCCAGCCGCCATGCTGGTATCCGCCCCACCAGCAGCCCCGGGCATCATCGCGCCGTGTTGAGCCATCCCTCCAGCCGCCGGAGGCATCCCTCCAAGACCACCCGCTCCCTCCGCTCCCTCCGCACCCGTCCCAGCCGTGTTTGGGAATCCCCCTCCGTATCCAGTGAAGCCATAAGCAGCATAGGCGTTGTTTTGGGGCATTCCGTACATTGGTTGAGCCTGTTAGGTCACTGAAAGTGAGTACTGGCCATTATTATTGGCCGTTGAGGACGTACCATGCCATATCCGCCCATCGCCGTGGCAGGAGATTGAGGACCACCCGGTTGCGCGCCGCCTTCGCTAGCCCTGTCCTTGCCCCAACTGCACTTTATTGGTCGTCCGTGCACAGCCTGACCCTGCAGCTGCACTATGGCCATGGCAGCATTCTCGTGCGTGTCCAGCTTCACGAACGCGAATCCCCGATCCGCCTGCATCCTGATCTCCGACACGTAACCGATAGACTGGAACAGCGGGATGAGGTCCGCCTGCGTACAGTAGGGAACTAGGTTGCCGACGTAAACGGTGCTGTTGAATGGCGACGTCTGTTGAACGACCGCTTCGTACGACAACGGACCGCCACTAAAGTTCATTGGTGCTGGCGCACCGCCACCGAACCCTCCCCCTTGTCGACCGATCATCGGCATCCCCCCCGGCGCGCCTTGCGTCTTTTGATTCGCCCAGTTGACTCTGATGGCGCGCGATCCCAACCACTCGCCATTCATCGTGGCGATAGCCTGCTCCGCGTCGGTCTTGTCGCGGAACGATAGGAAGCCATATCCACGAGACTTGCCCGACGCGGGGTCCCACATGACCCTCGCATCCGACATGCTCGGGAACGCGCTAAACGCCTTTTGAAGGACCTGATCGTTCACCTCAGGGCTGAGGTCTCCGACGAAGACGTGGTAGTGGCCCGTCGTGTCCTCTTTGCTCTGTTGACCTTGATACGCCCAGTTGACCCGGATCTCCGTGTCGAAGATCTTTCGGCCGTTGAGGGTCTGGAGCGCGGTCTCGGCAGATCGCATGTCCATGTACTCGACGAAGCCATAGTTCAACCCGCCGTGCTGATAGTTGCGGTCGGGGATGATTTTCACGTTTTGAACGGGTCCAGCGACGGCGAAGATCTCGGTGAGCATGTACTCGGTCACTCGGGGACTGAGGTTGCCGACATAGAGATGGGCCCTTCGCTATATGGGTGTGTGGGTGTGTGTATTCCAACCGAAGATTGATATGGAAGCGCGACCGCGAGGTCAGATCGCGAGGTATCGGATGCGGGTTCGTAGCGATCACTCACGGGCATGCCATCCGCTCCAGAGCCGTCGTATGATTCAATAGCACTCATCGTAAGATCGTGAAGATTGAGAGATGAAAGAGGACTATGAAAACACAGAGAACTACTCGGTGGTCAGGGACATCTGTCTATGTTCGATAACGGTAGCGTTATGCATGCTTACGAGGAGAGGAGAGAGGAGAGGAAGAGACAAGGAAAGGAAAAGAGACTAGGACAGAGGAAGACAGGCGAGGCTACGACAGGAATGATACCAGGTAAGATTCGATCAGACGTTGTGATTGAAATCTTGCCCTCGAATAGACAGTCTCGCGGTTGACTCAGTTTACGGATCATATAATTCCCGAAATAGGATGGACTTTTGATTGCAAATTACGCGATTGCAAACGCAAATATGTGGAATGCATTCCATGACGAACATTTACTGTGTTGGCACATTGAGAAGTAGGCCTCCGCCACTTGATGGGACATAAGTGATGTTCCTGTTTCCAGCCAGCGACTGCACGATCGCTTTGCTCGCCTCGATCTTTCGGAAAGTGACGAACGCCTCTCCTGCCCTCGCCAGTGCCTGCGAGATGGTGGCTGCAGCCTCTGCTTCACCCTCAGCACGGATGACGGCTGCTTGTCGCTCTTGCTCAGCCTGAAACACACCCATATATCAGCAATGAACTGTTGCCATGATCTGGCCGAAGCACGTACCTTTTCAACGACGAACTTTGCCCGCTCAGCATCTATACAGATGATGTCAGCGTTTGGGGGCTTAATAATCGCGGTCAATCAGTGTCACCTTGCTGAGCAATCTGCTTTGCCTCAACAGCGACTGTGAATTCCTGGAAGTACTCGTCAGCGTCCACGCTTCACCTGTATTAGTTATTAAGGAAGCTCACCTTTCCAAAGGTGAGGTGTGTGATCGACACATCCTCTAGCTTGATGTTGAACTCTCCAGCGCGTGCGAGCAGGTCCTCTCTGATCCGCGAAGAGACCTACATATTCCACAGAGGTAAGAATCGTGTCGAGACAAACTGCCGCATAAAGAATTACGTACAACTTCTCGCTGGGTGATGAGCTCAGCAGCGTCGAACTGTGCGACGATGCTCTTAAGCACTTCATTTCCGATGGAAGGCAGCACACGTTCGTCATAGTCGAGACCTAGCGTCTGATAGATTTTGGATAGGTGTTGCTGATCCGGTCGAGAGAGAACACGCAGGGTGAGCGTCACCATCTGCAAGTCTTTTGAACCAGTAGTGGTCGAGATGTTCTACAGGACTCAAATCAGATTTAGAGCACGCGTGCAACTTAAGACAAGTACATACTCTCGGCTTCGTTCGGCAGTCATAAAGGATGGCTCGCTGAAGCCATGGGATGAGGAAATGTGTGCCCTCAGTGGACGCCTAAAGCAACATTGATGTCAACACATGGAGGTGATGGACATACTATATATTCTTCACTTACCACCTCCCGCACTCCAGAGAATCGATCGAACATGACGGCTCTGTAACCGCCAGGAACATCGTACAGGCTTGCGTTCGCGATGCCTAGCCCAATCGCGACCGGGACTAACAAACGAGGTCCCCCATCAGTCATCATTCACCCCCACCCCCAATACACTTACCAAGGAGACGACTTGCTGTCTGAACGAATGCCATTTTGGGGATATTGCGATCTGGAATTGGCGGTGGTAAATTCAGGCCAATCCAAAATCCAGAACTTGTGTCGATTATCTCTCGCGGTTACTGGGGCCATTGACACCGTCACCGACGTGTTGGGCATTCTGGCAACGACCTCTCGAACGACCTCATTAACTCTCCCGACCATCTTGCTAAGCCCTGAATCCAGGAAGAGCTTCATCCCAAGATGGGGGTGAAACAACTCGACAGCTCGGATGTCTTTTGGACCATCCTCCCCATCCTCGCATTCATGATATTCGTGCGAAGGATGACCACTTTGCGCGTCCGAAGCCCTCCTAACACCCGTGCTGTGGCGATTTTGGTCCTGGGTGACATTGGTCGAAGTCCACGGACAATGTATCACGCAGAGAGTTTCGCCAAAGCTGGCTGGAATACATTCATCGTTGGCTACAAAGGTTAGAATTCCTCGATGAACGTCGCGCAAAGAGAGGGGGGCTCATGACAATTGTTTTTTTCTGCTCAGGGACAAAGGTTCCTCCTTCACTACTCACCACACCAAAGATTCGTTTCTACTATTTGACACCGCCATTGAGACTGCCACGCAAGCTCTTCGTCCTCCTCGCCCCTTACAAAGTCCTACACCAGATGGTCACTCTCGTGCATGGTTTGACTAAAGGGCTTTATCAACATCGGCCTCCTCAATACATCTTGGTCCAGGTCAGCCTCCCCAAGCTCACGAAAAGAAGGATTAAATTTAGATTCATTTGTCCACGTGCGGCACTCCACAGAATCCACCGTCCATCCCAACGCTAGCAATTGTTCAATTCCTTGCTTGGCTGCGTGGATGTCGGGTCATCATTGACTGGCACAATACGGGATACAGCATCCTTGCGTTGAAGTTGGGGCCGAGGCACCCTTTAGTCAAGCTGGCCGAACTGTGCGTCCTCGCTAGACAAATATAATTTCCTCCTCACTCAACCTATCTGCCTCTTTCAGATTCGAACGAACGTTTGGGCGCAATGCATATGCGCATTTATTCGTGACAGACGCCATGCGTATCTATCTGGACAAGAAATGGGACCTCAGGTTAGTCATCGACGTGAAGACAGCCTCGATATCCTCTGATGGTTCTCATCTTACCCCACCAGAGGGCACAAGGTCGTGTTTCACGACAGACCTCCCGCCCGCTTCCACGCTACTTCCGCTACTGAGGCTCATGAGGTGAGTCTAAATCAATATTTCTGCACCCTTACGTTCCACTAACCAATAAAACGGCAAATTTTAGCTCTTCCTCCGCCTCCCTCCTTTCTACCCGCCAATCAACGATTTCCTACCCAAAATTGACCGGCCGGTTTCGACATTCCGCACACAAGTCGACTCTGTCTCGCCAGATCGATCTGACTTGTCCATCGTATCTGGAATCTTCACAGCACCTTTACCCGCATTCAGAGCCGACCGACCAGCACTAGTGGTCAGCAGTACATCCTGGACCCCTGACGAGGACTTCGGGATGCTGCTTGAGGCCCTACAGGGCTACGAGAAGCGGGCGCGGGAACGTAATAACGTGTCAGGCCAAGTCCCGTTAAAACGCCTGCCTAAACTCGTGATGTTGGTGACTGGGAAAGGTCCTCTGCAGAAGCCATACATGGACAAACTTCTGAAGCTTGAGCAAAGTGAGAGGTGGGAATGGGTCCGATGTAGGACCATGTGGCTGGAAGCAGCCGATTACCCGCTCCTATTGGGTGAGGAAGTGGTGATTAAATAGTTACTCGACGGATAACCTCTAAATCCTCTTATCAATCATAGGTGCTGCTGATGTTGGTATCAGCTTGCATTCTAGTTCATCCGCTCTTGACCTTCCTATGAAAGTGGTCGATATGTTCGGATGTGGCCTTCCCGTCTGCGCGCTGGATTTCGCATGGCAAGTTGGCTCTGTAGTCTTCTTATGAGAATCCGCTCTAAACGCGATCAAATCTATCATATTTAATCAGCTTAAACGAACTCGTCATCGATGGGAAGAATGGTCTCGTGTTCAAGGATGCAACACAACTGACCAGCCAGCTTGAAGTGAGTACGAGTATGAAACTCCAAAGCCGTTTCTTTCGGGTAGCTCTATAATTCTAACCCTTGTATCTCGGCCGAAAACTAGACACTGCTCGAGGGCTTTCCGACAACGAAGGAGCTAGACCGCCTCCGGTCCTCATTGACGCATGCTGAGCGCATGTACGGAAACGCTGCTGCGGCGGTGGAACCATGGTGTACTTGGGAACAAAATTGGGAAGCGAGGATACGGCCTTTGGTGGACGCGGATGTAGCGAGGGATGAAAGTCTTTGACGGGCTATCGTGAGGTTATGGCTTCGTGGAATATTATGGCTCGGCTGGAAGAATCCTTCTTCTTAAACCTGTGCATGTTTATCAATCCAAAGTGATCACCTTTCTAAACGTTTCAAACTACAACCCAATCAGTGCCCAATTGTTGTCCGTCCAGTAACGATAAGATCCTTCCTGTCCTTCCGTCTATTGTATAAGGCTGAAGCATGCTCGAGCAACGACTGGAAACCACACTTTTGGTCCAACACCAACACCTCCCATTCTTCGTCTTCTCTTCTAACAGACTCTCAGCTCCATCAAATTTCCCACAATCATTCTCACTGATGCCTCCCTATGTACCATTGCGTGTCCTGCGAAAGCGAAAGAGTTTATGTGCATCTCATCGCACCAGTAGGTGTGGTGCTAGGGAAGGAATGAGCATAAGGATTCAGGTGCATAGACAGTTTCAGTTTAACGAAGGGCTGAACGTGACGTGTTCTTGTTCTTAAGCATCCATCCTGACGGGAATGTGTACAGAGCTGACAGCATTACGAGATACACGTCATACATCGTGGCAGCAGAAAAAAGGAATGCATGAGATCTAAGCACAAGGATATGAGTTGCGAACGCGTGGCGGACAATTATGAGATGTTGAACATTTAGCAAGCCAAGCTTTAGGGTGTAAGTTCCCAGCGACTGCGTAAGCTGTTGCCGAATAGCGAATGTCAAGCGGCGAGAGGTACCCACAATTACTAGATATCATAGTGCACGAAGCTAATCCATCTGTCGAATAGAACTTGCTTCCGCTTTAAACTTCTAACAGCCTTCGATAGTCCCATCGCCGTATTTTGACAGCTCATGGCCTCCGGCCTACGGCTAAACATGTATCCATACATGTCCCCAGCCACTGATGGCCCGTCCTCATCCGCCATCGCCCACATCGTCCCAACGACCCCACGAAACCCAGCAAAAAGCAATCCGTGGTCAGATGAATCACTTGGTCCGGAGTAGCACTATCACCTGTGGCTGAGCGGCAGGCAGATAGCGCGGCGAGTTCTGCATGAGGAAGGCTGTTTTTTATGATATCTAGAAGGTTGAGGGAACCGTCGCGTGTATAGAGGAAAACGGGATTTAAAGGGCTCCATTGCGTGTTGATGCCTGTAGCAGGCAAAGTGAACCCAAGGAGCCTCTTTCATTCCTCCCAATGCCACTTCTTTGGTACATTCTTCTCCTTCAATAACCGTGATCTCGGCCTGTAGCCCACGGACCAAGGCTACTTCGCGAGGGACCTCCCCCAGAGGCTTCTCCCCCTCCGCCCCAGACTCCGCGAGACTGGTACCCGTGGACCTGACTTTGTCTAAGCCGTCGATGGCCAGCATGAGCACAGATGAGACTCGATAGGGCTGGAGCATAGGAGGACTCATAGCGGCCTGGAAGGTTGAGCTCGCCTAGGCTGTACAGTCCGGCGGCATGAACCGGAAGGAGACAGGCTGATGATTCGAGGATCCTCGGCCCGGGTGGAGGGTATTTCCAGATGGTCGACGATTGGCTTCACGATTATCCGCCAAATGTCCTACAAGAGTACACTGAGAACCCGGTTTGGCTGGAGTTCCTCAGGACGATAAGTGGTAGTTTCAGTCAGAGAACGGAACGAGCACCTCGATGGCGAGGGGCGTGGCGTCTGGAAGCGGGATAGGGGCCGGCCCCGCAGTCTTGTGGATGATTATGGCATCGGAACCATGCTGGCCGATGTTGACTAGTATAACCGGCCCATCGCTCGCCGCCTCCCTGAGCTGAGCGAAGGGAGTGACGCGGAGGAAGTTCTCAAACCCCTCCAGTAGGCGGATCTCCGCGAGCGTGCGATTCCAGCCAGCTGCGAATTTCTGTCGCCTGAGGTATCATTTAGTCAGACGCTTAGCACACGAACAAGTAAAGGATGAATACCTTGCTTCTCAGCTGGATCTCCCGCACTAGCTTTCTCCTCCTTCCCGGCTCCGTCCGACAGCGTAAAGGCTTCTAGGGCGATGCTCATCGTACGGAATTGACCGGCTAGGCTGCTGCTCGCCGCTTCAAGATCATCCAGGCGGTTCCGATAGTTTCCGAGCTGGCTAGATGGCAGTGCTCTTCCGCACTCCGACAACTCTACCGCGGTGCTCAACTGGTGATTTTTGATTGCATACTATTTGGCGTTTTCTGCTGTCGCCCGGCGCTGATCTCTGAAGGGTCCTCGTGTCATACGCACGTGAGAGTCAGGCTTACTTGAAACAGTGTTCGAGAGCTAAATCGATCCAGGTGTTGATGTAAGGATACGATCAGCCAACGGTGAGATATCGTATTCAGATGCCTTTTTGCAGCATCGTGAGTCATAGTTATAGTCTGAAACATTGCCCGTTTGTGGAACGGAGTGGCCAATCGGGCACAGCGCGATGACACCTTCATTGTACAGGATACTCATTTCAAGGTCCGCCATGTCGCTAGTCTGTTTGGATTGTTGATGCAGTGTTTTACCGAGCCCGTTGAGAGTGAAGGAACGGTCTGGGTGACTGATTGGACAGAGTGCAAGGGCCGCTTCATTGTACCGGATGTTTGCCACAAGATTCACTATGTCAACCGTCTGTTTAAACCGTGTGAAGAGCGCTAGGCCGAGATTGTTGAAAAGCGTTGGGCGGAGTGAGCGGCCAATTGGATATAGAGCAAGGGTCTACTCATCGTGTCGAATGCTCGCTATAAGATCCGCCATGTCACCCGTCTGTTTATACCGTGTGGAGTCTCATACCGAGATTGCCGAGAGTGATTGGGCGGTTTGGGTGGCCAATCGGTTAGAGTGCAAGGGCATCTTCATTGTATCGGATGCTCGCTACACGATCAGCCATATTGACTGCTTGATCCAATCGTGTAGGGAGTGACATGCCGAGATTGTTGATCATCATGGAGCGAAGTGGGTGGTCGATCGGACACGGCGCAAAGGCATCCTCAGGGTACTGGATGCTTGCTATAAGATCCGCAACGCCACGCGTCTGCCGAAATCGTGTGTAGAGCGCCAAACCGAGGTTGTTCGAGTGAAGCAGCGACTTGAGTGGCCAATGGGACGCAACGCAAGGGCTTCTTCATTCTTCTGGATGCTCGCTACGAGATCGGCCATGTTGCCTGTCTGATGAAATCGTGTGTAGAGTGTCACATCGAGGTTGTTGAAAGGAGGGAACAGCACGGATGACAGATCGGACGGAGCACAATGGCATCTTCGTTATAATGGATGCTCGTTGCAAGATCCACCATGTTTCCCGCTTGGTCAAATAGCTGGATCGTTCGTAGAGTACAAGTTCGAGGTTGTTGAGAGTGATGGAGTGGCGTGAGTGGCCGATTGGACGGAGAGAAAAGGGCGTCTTCATGGGATTGGATGCTCACTACGAGATCGGTCATATTTCCCCCATGTTCAAATCGTTCGTGGAGTGCAAGGCCGAGGTTGTTGAGAATTGTGAAGCGATTTGAGTGACTGATTAGACATAACAGAAGGGCGCTTTCATTGTACTAAATGCTCGCTACAAGGTCGGTCATCTCGCCTCTCTGTTCAAATCGTCCGTATACAGTGACATGGTGAGGTTGTAGAGAACGAAAGAGTGATCTGGTTGGCCAATCGGACATTAGCGCTGGGGCGTCTTCATTGGACGGAATGTTTGCTGCAAGATCAGCCATGTCTCCTGTCTCAGAATTGTGCGTAGAACGCTATGCCGAGGTTAGTCAGAATGGTATGCCGATTTGAGTGGCCGATTGGACACAGCGGAAAGGCGTCTTGGCGGTATTGGACGCTTGCCGTGAGATCGGCTATGTCGCTCTTAGGTTCACTCGTAAGCCTTTCTTTGTTCGCATCAGTGGCACGCGTCCAGAGCACCTTCGCGTCCCAGCAGCTTTAAGTGTAGCCTGTGGTCGCCGGATTGATTGATTGATTGATTGCAGAGGACACTTTCCCACCATCTGAAGGACTTCTCGTGTGTCAAGGTATGATTGTAGATCAACAACTGAGGTCTAAGGTAGTTAATAAACATATATGCAGAGTGGATAATATGAAGACCACGACCCAAAAAAATGCCCACAAGTTCCAGGACCGACTCTGGATTTTCAAAGTTCAAATCTGAAAGGAGACGATGCGATTTCAGCTCCACCCCTCGCCTTCTCGCTCCCTCTCCTTTACAACCGCACTGACACCAGCCCTCTTTCTCCTCGTCGCAGGTTCCTTCACTGCCCCATGTCCATGATGTTGCTCAGATATCCCATTCACTTGCTGCATCTCCTTCTCAAAGTAGAGCCTCAATGGCTCCCGATCGACGGTGTGGAGGTAGTACACGCCACCTTCTGCCATCCAGCTGACTGTTCCCCTCCTGAACGGGATTTCCTCCACGCGGAAGATGGCCTCAGGGCTCGACGCCGTTCGTTCCGTGAGTCGGAAGTCCGAGCGACGGAATGGTTTGAGGGAGGCGATGCGTGCGCCCTCTTTAAGGTCGAGGAACATGAGAGAGAGCTTCTCGTTCACTATAAAGAAACGGAGAATCGACTTGTGAGTTGACCGGTTTCATGCGTAGAGAAAACCCAAGTCCAAAGGGCTAGAAACGAGGAACTCACGAGAGGAACTGAACGCCCAATTGTTGACCAGAACCAGATCCGCACAGGAGAGCCAATCCCTCACATCCGAGCTCTCGCAGAAATTGCCCTCTAGGATATTGACATCCCCCGACCTGACACCCCAGAGCTTCAACCGCTTCTTGTACTGCTCGACTTGAAGCTTTCCGAGCGCAGCAGGCGGTGCGTTGAGCTCTATGCCGTTCGCAGTGCATCCAGTCTGCATGGCAGCTTGGATGAGGCAGTTTCCGACACCACAGCCCAGGTCGACGAACATCGAGCTAGCTGATATCTCGGTGCGGAATAGGATGTCGGATATGAAGCTAAAAGCGATAGCCCTCAAGTCAGAAGACTGAAAAGCCAAACGGTAGATTTGACGATTTAGAAACTCACGGAGCGTTCAACTCGCCATACACTAAATCGCTGAAAGGAGGGTATTTCCCTAGTTCTTTCACACTCGGTCCAACTGTCCTCTGATAGCTCTCCTCAAGCAGGACCTTCGTGATCTGCGGAGGCACGCCACGCCATCCAAACCTTATAGCATGGACCATCCTATCCCTCAGCTTCTTTATAAGTTCATTAATGAGATTGATGGATTGTATGAACAAGGGTCCGTTGGCGGTATGATATGCCTTCTCCATGTTCCTCAGAGGGTCTTGGCCAGACATCTTGTAAGCAGAAGATTCAGATGTGGATAATGAAGACACCGTTTGGTTGTGGAGTGGGTTGAGGGGTGACAGCGGAGCGCTGACGGGAGATCCAGGAGGGGAGAATTCATCTAGGGGGACATAGGCGTTGAACGCCTCGTATTTGGGTGGGAGGGTTCCGAAAATAGCCTGGTGTCCAGGTACGAGGTAGCTGCTGACTATAGTGTAGATGGCTTCCATAAGCTCGATGATTGGATGGTAGTGGTCAGGGTCGAGCGGGGAGAGGAGGATGAATCTGGTGAAATAAGAACAGTATTTAGCTTTGCTTCTCGTCTGTTAGGAAACTTGCCACACCTTTCCGAGGCTTCATAATTAGGATATTCGAGTTGCACAACAGGGTAAGCTGTAGGATGCGGATTGAAGGAGGTATCTGCTGGGTCGTCGAGGTTTCGAAAATCTAGTGAAATAAAAATAAAAAATGTGTCAATGTCAGTGTGTGACGTCGTAGCCCCAACTCGACCAGACCAAAATTGTGCCAGGCGTACATTTTTTATACCGATGTAGGATAGGTCTCACGACAATCTCGCTCGTGATCAAGCCATCCACGCGTCCATCATCCTTGATGCCGAGATGATCCTTGTAAATGAGTGGTGGCATCTTTCGTATCCGAGCCTGCGTCCTATCTTCGTACTGGCCAAACGGCTTCGAGTTCTCCCTCGGTGTAGACGACCGGTTTCGTGTGCCAAATGTACGATAATCGATCTCAGGCTCGTCATCGTCAGAGTATTCGTGTCGTGGTGGTGGTGGTGCGCGTGCGGCAGGGGAGGGTCGGTGAGACGCGGGAGACGCTCTGGATGAGGACGCTGAGGAGCCTCCTGCTACTAGCTTCCGCTTCTTGACCGCAGGCGCACCATCTACGACAGTGACTGTTGGGTGTACGACGCGCTTGTAATTCTTCTTGGGAGCTGGTGGCGGGAAGGAGCCGAGAGTGGGTTGGTGGGAAGGCGCGGCGGACGGTCCTGCAGGTGCTGACGGATGATCTGTTGGCGCTGCCTGCGGTTTGCTAATCGGTAAGAGCGTCCGTGTGGGTAAGAGTGCTTTTGTGGATGCGATGATGTTGGAGGCGTTGGATGAGGAGATGCTAGGTGGGCAGAAGGATAAGGCCATATGTGTTTTGGGGCTGGGGATAGAAACTCTGAGAGGGATGAGGTACTGTGGACGCGCGGGTCGTGAGGCGCATATATTTCCTTTGGAGTTTGGACTGGCACAAGGCGATACACCGCCAAATACCCACAACCCCCCAGCCTTGTCCATATTACTTTTTTGTTTTACTGGATTTCACCGGACGATCTGTTCTTTGGAGCCACAACACAACTTTACTACGAGTCAGTTGCCACGTTTCACGGACATTGTCATCATCCAATCAAGGCCGTTCTTTCCCCCTCGGTTGATCATCCTCTGAGGCAGTGCTCATAATGCACCGCCCTCGAATAGTGCACAGTACAGGAAAACAAAAACCAAGAGATAGAGCATCGTTTCGGAGAGTGGCTTTCGGTTGTCAAGTCCCCAATTTCTACACTGCCCCGGGACTCCTGTTGTTGCCGACCGCAGCACGTAGCCGATGGTTCGTGAAAGGAGTTTCGAGGAAGTGAAGTGGTGATGGCGGAAGCTTTGCCGGGGCCTGTGTGCGCATGGCAGATTCAACTCCTAAACTCATTCGAGTATTGGAGATCTGCTTTGCCATCAGCTAAATATCTAAGGGGTCTTAAAAGATATAGATACGTTATTCGGGCTTTCGGTGATGGCGTAACCACTGGGTCGTGAGGGACACAAGATTTCTATACACACTTGATGTTCCTCTGTCAATGGCACCCATTATAGTACGCTCCGCTACGAGATCGATCATTCCAACTAAGTGTTCTTCAATACATAAAGGAATTTGCGAGGAGTGAAGACTGCCGAAAATGACATCTATGCTTGGACATAGTTTCCTGAAAGCATCAAGCCGTTTATCAGCATCACACACCATCACCTTCAACAAGGATCACAGAACTAGAGAGAATCGCTGACCAGGGAAGACACCTTGCGCACCCCTCAACCTGCCCGTCCACCAATCCTCAGCGCTGTCGCTCTTCTCCACCAGCTCGATCCTATCCCCAACCTTGAAGCTCAAGTCCCCTTCCGCTTGCGCTTCGAAATCATACAACGCCGTCACGTATTCGACTGGAGGAGCCGCCGGCGCGGGCTTGGGTTTGATTGGTGGTGGCGGTGGCGCGCGTTTCGTAGCCGCGGCCGTGGCAGCAGCAGTAGCAGCAGCCCCGCCAGAGGAGTATGGTGGTGGGGCTGCCGCTGGGGTGCCACCGATGCTTGTAGATGAGGGAGGTGGCGGAGGCATCTTCTTGGCCCCAATCGAACCGTAGGTGCTCGTCGCGGTGCTGCTGGAACGACCGAGGGAAGTGCTGCCGATCGACGGATTGCGACCAACTCCGAGAGATGAGGTGCCGGTGGATGTTGAAGCTCCTCGGCTCAAGCCACTCGATCCCAGACCGGTTTTTGCTATTTGAATTTAAATCAGTACGATGTTAACAGGTTGGAGCGATGAGGTACTGGGAGGTTGCCTCACCTATTGTATGCTGCCGCTTGATGATCGACAGCGCTTCGACCTGCTCTCGGTAGTCCCCTCGCTTCTCCTCGTACGCATTGACGATCTCTTGGCCTGTGCCACCTATCTGGAACTTCTTCTCGCTGAACCCTTGGAGCTTCTCCAGCATCAGATAGAAAATGTTTAGTCTAGCGGACGGCAATCAATACCAGTAAGCAAGTCTCCAAACGAAAGCAAATCCTTTTGAACGTACTGCATATAGTAGAACGAATGGAAGAGCGGGTTGATGAATTGCGCGGCCAGTCGCATGAAAGTGGGCATATCCGTCTTGAGCGCGTTATTGTAGGTTTCGTACTCATTCATGGCTTGTTCGAAATCTTGTTCGAGCTTCGCGGATGGATTTCAGCTTCTGGTCAAAGAGCTAGTAGTCAACATCAACTGACCTTGAAAAGATTCTTCTCGTCATTTAGGGTCTTCTCCTTCTTATCGCGAAGCTTAGTTAAAGAGTTATTGAACCGATCGTAGTCGACCAGCTATAAAAATAGATGAGCATTCATCATAGGCGATGGGAAATTGACGTCATATAGAAGAAGGTCTCACCTTGTGATCGCGTTTCGTGATGTTCTTCCTGATCAACTTCATCACAGCCTGCAGCTCCTTCACCGGCCCAACGATTCTGCTCTCAATGAGCTCAAGTTCAGGCGAGAGGGTCATCCGGAGCTCCTCCATTTCCGTCTGATACTGGGACATGTTCCTGATCGTGACGGCAGCATCTGGGTGTTTCCCTTCGAGATTGTATTCGCCTTGAAGGGGCGAGAATAGGTTGTTGAAGTGGATCGCGAATTGAGTACCAGATTGTAATAGGGCTGTCACAGACGCGCGGAACGGATTGTCAATAGGGTGAGATCGGGCGAAGGGAGAGCGCAGGGGCGCTGGGGGTGATGGGAAACTCACAAGTCACGTTCTCCGTAAACGCTTTCGAATCCTTCAATAGCGCCTCAGCTGCGCCCTCCATGGCCTGCGTGCTTTCAAATCTTGAGCACACACACGATCTCCGAGCCGCTTCTCGGGGCGTTCCTGCCAGTCCACATCAGAATGCTTGGGCTCACCGTGAAGTTCCGATTATGCTCATCGAATTCCGGATCGGAGGACTCTGCAATGTAGAAGCGGATTAATCAGTTTCAAGGTGACATCTGTAAGACGCGATTACTTACTTTTAGACATGCCGACCTTGGTGGTGACCAAGTGTGGGGTCCTGGATAGATACAACTCCTTCAACAAGGTTCATTAGGGAGCATCAGAGCTGTAAGCCGTACCTTTTGATAGCCTTGGTAAAGCCCTTCATATTCAGTCAATATCCGGATATCAAGGTGAGATGGTGAATGATGTGAATGCCCGCGCAGTGACGCAGGCTCCGGATCGCGGACAACTCTTGTCCTGTGCGATATCTGCCCACGGTTCAGTCTAGGGTGAGCGATATAGAATACGATTTCTAGGGAAGTTTTCTCTTTTCTTTCAATTTGACCTTGCTTTCAATAGAGTCGCTTCCTCTTCAACTCCCTGGAGTCAGGAGGTGCTCGCGAGGTCGGAGAGAAAAAACTCTGGTCTCCTTCGCGAGATTTTGGGGAGTGGTTTCGGTCGTTTTGTTTGACATGCTGTCTTCACTGCATGTCGACTGATTCGGGCTTTCGTACATATTCATTACCTATGCCTAGATAGCCTACGGAAAGCGAGTTGAACCATGAGTTGAATGATTACTGGGGATGGCTTTTTGTGGGCTCATTGTTTGGAATATGGGAAGTTGGGGATAGGTAGGTGTGGATTTGGGGTCAGAAACGATGAACATAACGTCCAGATGAATGCATAATGTAGTAGGTGAGTGCTAAATAAAGCAACTAGTTGGAATACGGTATGTCATTTGAGACCACCCTTCCGCTCCTTGAACAAGACGTGCGCGCCGGCTAATCAACCATTTCGGGAAGATCAGAAGTGTGCTTGGGATACATAGACGCTCTAACATACCTTGTGGGTCGTACTTCATGAGATTTAGCGGCGGGCCTGTTCTCTTCTTTACTTTTGTATAGAAGAATCCGGTCTGCGCGGTGGAAACCAGCTTGACGATCAGAGTCCTTGAAAAAAAAAAGATATTTCGAGTTACCATAAGATATTTCTCTTTCTGTCTCTGAGAATATGACTTATTAACTGGACGTACTTTGCTTTTGCCTTGGGCGCCATGGTCGAAGTTAGCACGGATCGTGGATATTTGGAACGGATTCGGATTTTGGCCTCACGTCGATGTTCGGCTTGTATCTGCTTGTTCCACTCCCCAGCTCGGGAACTACGCATCTCACATGGTCGATTGTCCCTTCAGCGGGCTTGAGACATGTCTCTACCTTTGCGCGGTGCCCATGGGGCTGTCACACAAATGACGGTTAGTCGAAAAGACTTCCTAGCTGGTCTACTCCGATTCTGGCTCGTCGGTGTCGTTAAGAGGCCCTACCTACGCTGGGATAAGCAGATGCCTCTTTTATGCGTACAGAGGAAGACAGGTAACCGAGATCATCGGCGGCTATTTCATTGGAGATTCTTGCCTGATGATTGACTTGCATATGGAATCCGGTGTTTGAAGCCTCGGCAGACTGCTGGATCCACTGGCTGCTCGACATAGGATGAGGCAACACTGTACCCGGTACGCAGCCATGCAATGGTCCCTCGATGATCGAAAGCGACCAAGGTATATTTCCAAACATCCACGTACGCCATCGTCTTTCCAGAAGAAGCGCGGTCCCACCAACTTGATACCCCCATGACGTGTAGACGCCCACGGATGCACACATCAACCGTCCTATTCGTGAAACGAGTCATCCCTGTCACTTTCGAGCTGCTCCCTGCCATCCTCCACCTTGGTGGTATCCAATTGCTCGGTGTCGCTGCTGTATGATGGGCCTGCCATCACACTTGCGTTGACACCGGGTCTAGGTGACGTCAACGGCACTGTAACGGATACGCTGATGGACACGGCCACCGGTGTGGCAGATGTCGAATCTGGTGTTACAGGCTGCGGCATGTATCTAGATGTAGCGAATGCTTGGGCGGCACGGATCTGGGCGGCACTGACGCTTAACGGTTGGTCGTCTGATGCACAACATAGTCATCAGCCGTCGCGGTACCCATGATACCGACCGTGCTTTCTTATTCCTACCTAATGGTGGCACCTGTACGGGTGGCGTGGCGTCCTGCTGTGACCGTCGCTGGCGTGATCCAACTGGCTCTGCATCAGGCCTCATAAGCCGCTGCTCTGAGCGACGAATGAGAGCAGCGTGTGGGGCGTTGAATGGTGATTGAATAATGTGACGATTTCGATAGACAATGGGGCGAAGGAATGAAAGGCTCGTCAGTGAAGGGGTTCGTTGCTTGTTATGACATCCGATACGCTCACCTATCCCCCCAAACCACACAACGTCGGGTTGCCCTGCTGCGCGGCCGACTGGACGACTTTGACGCCCTTGGCGAATACCTTGAATACAAGCGAACCTGGTCTTCAGCCATATCTCCGCCACATCACGTCGTTTAATCGGGACAGCGAGTGTTGCATGGGTCGTCACCTTGCTGGCCCGGACCTCCTACGGAACCAGATCGACCTCGATGGACGTCATGACTTGGGCGAGCTGCTGAATAGTTGAAAGGGAGCCGAAATGAGAAATGACATGGTGATGGTGGGATGGAATTCGAGTTGCGACCGAAGGACAGCTCTTGTTCAGTCACAGCGGGCCAGTGGTACGGGTTCGAAGAAACACACCGGTTTTGCTTGATGGACCATCGGCCTCTTGGGCGCCGCCTTGTGCACTTGCGTCGTTTCTGCCGGCTAGGTCGTCTTGTCTGGACGGTTGAGACATTTCAGGGAGGTGAAGAACGTAGGTAGTGGGGCCGGATGCAGCAAGGCATTCGAGACGGCTGACGATCCTCGAGTTGCTGTCCGTTACGGAGCTCTATGGAAGTTTGCAGTACCAACGCTGGACCTCTTTCAGCGACCTTGTGATAATCACTGCACCATGGTGGGGGAGAGTGAAAGTGAAAACCAGTGCCGGGGCCAGTCGACACTCTGAAAAAGGTCGACTGGCAGCAGTCTATCGTCTGTAGCAAGATGAGACAGATGTCAAGATAGGTGAATTGTGTCTCCAGATGCCGAGGACCGTCGCTTGACCTATTCGTGGCAGGACGGAATCCGGGAAGACCCATCGTCAAGGTAAGACACTCAGACTGCTCAGTGGTTCGATGTGGGGCCCTTAAGACTGCGACCCCTTTAGCACCATACATATCTCATTAGACCCGTGAGTCTAGTGAGCCCAATATCGGCATTAAGGCGAATGGAGTACTATATTACATGTATTCACATGATCTAATAGAGTACGCAGGTTCGAAGACGGTCAAGAAATCCCAGAATTGTGATGGCCTCCTATACGTGGGATCACGCATCCTCGTGACCCAGAGGGAAGAGGTTCCATAATTATTTGTATCATTGCTACTGTCCCAGCTCGCCCGAATCCAACACACGACAAGGAAGTGGCATATCGAGATCGGTCACTGGGTCACGCCGTTCTGCAATTTCGGTTGGTCCGGCTAGATAAGCATTTAGGTCAGTATCATCTGTGCCTCCCCTGATCTCATGAGCGTGTGGTGTGTGGCTTCTCTTGGGGCATTGTGGTAGCGGGGGAGGCGGAAATTAGGTCTCAGCACCGTGTGTATGATGACGTCAATTGTATCTATTCTCGGTGTGAGTCCGCCAACACAACGTGTCATCACTGAGGTGGCATGTCTCCTATTTGAAAACAAAATGGTCCTTCAGGTATACAGTAGATTGTTCACGTTTGGTTTGTTCACATTTTTTAATTGAACGTCAGCTCGGGCTACTGGTTGGTGAACCTGTTCATAGTACTTCCTTATCTAAGCTGTGAAACAACAAACGTACTGGCTGGCTAACATCCCTCCCCCTTATTTAAAAAAAAGGCCTGCACGCCATTTCGTTACGAGCGTGATGTTATTGTCCGTGATCGCCTCAAAAAAGTCACCTCGGTCACCACAAGTCCCTAATCACAAGCGATCCACGTTTGGTCTATTCCAGTGTCGCTTTCAACGCCTTGGGCTCTCGTTTCGCTTCGTCTATTATCACCTCTCTCAATCATACTTCACTCAAATTGGCATCCTTAGGCCTAGTGCCTCAGAAGCCCAAATATGGGACGCTTGTGGTTGTATGGGGAGACATAGAGGTTGTGAACTGTCACAACAACAGCATGTCATTATTGTTATCTCAATCTGTGAAGCGCTACGCAATATCAGTTATTGCAACCGAGTCTATCGGTCATCCAAGCCCTCGATCCCCGTCAATATGTCCCCAAAGCTGCTTGTGCATCTCAACTTCTCTGACGACGCCGAGAGTAAACCCGCTTTCGCAACGCCGGCCGAGAGGTCCTGAGGGGATTCGCAAGTCGTGACATACCCATTCAGCAAGAGAAAGAATCCCTTCTCTTCGCAAAAGAAACGGACCGACCATTTCATCGAACCATTCCAGATCCACCCACGCCTCCCTCTGCTCCTTTCTCGCAGCGCTGATCATCTCTCTCCTCAGAGCCGACATCTGCCCCATCCCGCCACCACTCGCCTCACTGCCTCGGGCAGAAACGACCACCTCCCGCGCCTTTGGTGTGGAAGCAGGTATGGCGGGCTCGACCTCATCACCGCCATCACCTTCGTCGTCCAAGGTAGCGGGTTTGGATTTCTGACGCGCCATGACGTCGAGATAGGTTAAAGTCGGCCGGAATTGCTGGATTTCAGAGATCCGATGAAGGTGGAGTTTGCCTAGAACGCCGCAGGAGAAGAAGACGAATTAGACAGGATATAATTGGTGTCGTTTGTCCTTGGAGAGAGGGAAGTATCACCCTCTCCTCTTACCATCACGCATGACGCCCACGAAGTAATCCCCGTTCTTGTCGACCTTGTCACTCCTCAACCTCACCTCACCCAACGGAGCACTCTTCTCCCCATTCGTCCCACCCCCACCGTTCCGCTTGCCTTTTCCTTTCCGACTTATGTCGTCCAAATCGTCATCACTGTCTTCGTCGTCGCTCCTCATCTTGCCCTTTCCCTTCTTTTTGAGTTTTGATCCGCTGCTCCCTGCCTCCTCCTTTTGCATCCCAATTCCCTCCGCCTCCTCATCTCTCACCCTCCTCTCCTCCTTGTCGCCCTCCTCACGCGCACCGCCTTGTTCGCTCGCACGCTCAGTATTCCACACCTCTTTCCGTCTGTCGACGGGTACATGCATTTCCCAGACTCCAACGTTAGGTTTGACCCGGACTTTGATTCGTTTCCCTTTTGGGCAATTCGTAAAAAGGTGTTTTTAATCGTCCATCCTTTTTTGATCTCGTGGTCCTTGAACGCGATCTGAGGGTCACAATGCACGCACCTGATAACCTGGCGCTTGGAGGGACGGCCAGCGGTCTTGTTAAGAGAGGAAATTGATGCAAGTGCAGATTATTCTTCAGACCAGTGGCAAGGTGAATTGGAATCGTCGCGAGCAAGCGACTGCCTTCTCCTCTTTCGCGGGGCTGTGGCGCCGGCATGGCTTTTGGCTCAGATGCATCAAACATAGGGAAGTCATCGTCAAGAGGCGGGGATATAGTCATGTTTCTGAGAGTGTCCTGTAGCCTCGAGGTTGAATCTGGGGTGCAAGCTGCCTTGAAGGGACGGCGTAAGGATTTTATTCGAGTCGACGCAATGAATGTCATGTTAGGAGGGTGGGAATTGGTTGTCAACTGCATTCCAATTCTCTTGCCACAGAACAGACATTGGGAGGTCCCACGGGGGATTGGTCCGACTCGGTTAGATAGGGTGGTTCGGCCCGCGTGAATCTCGATGTAGCCCTTTGACTCTCATATGACCGCACGGACCACTTACTTGCTGGTAGATCCGCCTGTTTCATGCCTATCATTTACATATCAGACGCTTCGATGAGCCACTAGGTCCACTTCATCCTCTTCCCCCTCTTCGGAAGCATCGCCTGACTCGTTAAAATCATGGAAAGAAAGGTCTACACAGTCTCGCACAGTTTCAACAATGGTAACAAGGCTGGTCAAATTTTTAGTTACATATAGCCTCTACGTTCTGAAAGCCGCTTGTACTGAAGCTGGTATCTCTCAAATCCGTCAGATCCCACGGATAGGTGAGTCCATGAAGGGGCCTCCTTATGCTTGGGCAGGTTGTTGATCTTCTTTGATTCTTCCCTCAGGATTTGGAACAAGGTAACTAGTCTTACCGCATCTTTTAACGCGCTTCTACTCGTTCAAATCATGGAAATCATCTCATTCTAGCAAGGTACTTCCTTTCACCTGAAAAAAAAAATGCGGAGGACGCTGTCACGATTGCTTTCTCTGCTGGATACACTCACATCGACGTCGCCGAAATGTGCGGAAACGAGGACTCCGTCGGAACCGCATTGCACAAGCACCTGTCGAAGCCCTCCGCTCCCCCTTGCGACCCGGTGCTCATTGCCACCAAACTTTCCAAGCCACTCGAACACGGAGAGACCGTGGGGGGGTCGTCTGGAGGCTTCGTTAAAGAAACTACAGCTCGACTACGTCGACCTCTACTTGATCCATACTCCGATGTTTCACGAGGGGAAGTTGAAGGGATGTTTGGAAGCAAATGGAAGATGTAAGGAGGGAGGGATTCGCTGAGAACATTGGGGTCTCCAACTTCCACGTTAAGAACTTCACCTAGTTCATCGACGAAGTAACGTGATTCCTGCCACCAATCAGGTAATGGACCGAGAGCCAACTTGTGGTGCCCAGTGGTGGAGAACGGATACTGAATCGCTTCTATAGATCGAGCTCAGCCCATATCTGTCGAAAGATGCCGAGCCTCTCTTGACATTTCAAGAGAAATACGGTATTCTTACGACGTCATTCGGTGGACTGGGCCCACTGCACAGAGGCAAGGGTGGCCCCGTCGATCCCGTCGATCCCTCCTCATTTTTCATAGATTTGCCCGATGAAATTGCCGGACAGCTCATTAAGTTGGCCTTCCTGATAGTCTTCACGTACAAGGGAGATAGGTTGGAAGTAGCCGCTTTCGATGCAAAGGCCGAACCTATCGTCCCGTTGGTGAGCTCTGGTTTTTGAAGGCGAACCTCATGCTACCCGAGAACTAAATCGCAGCTTCGGCGGCCCCTGTACATCTTAACAATCGCCAACGCATTGACTCCCGCCGCTCATGTTGCAAGTGTCGTTGTGCGCAATATCTTGCAGGTTGTTGACCTTTTCCCTTGTCTAAACGTAACGATGCTCAATAGCATTCAATCACGCGAACAGCAACCCAATACAAGAGTCGGAATCAAAACTTCCTGCGTTAGATGGATTGAGATTGTGGTCAACTGCTCGGCCCTCTCCTATAGGTGGTGTTTTGCCGAGTACAGGTCTTTCTCTACCCGAAAGCATGTCCCTCCCTACCCTTACTCAAGCGCGCTGCATAAATTAAATGACAAAGTGACAGGGTATATGAGCGTACGAAAATGAGGCGGAAACAACGTAACAGCAGGAAACGATAAAGTAGCACCACATATATCATCCAGAGGTCAAGCCCCAACGTGAATAAAGTTCACCCATCGCTCAAAAGGCACCTCCCTCGCATCCTTACGGCTCCGGAGCATCTTCGTGAACCGCGAGACCCCTTTAGCCGCCTCCTTATAGTCCCCTGCTTTCCCATCCTTCTTCTTGTGGAACAGAAACTTGTAGAACGAATCAGCCACGTCCGGTCCATCAACATCATCCATGGCCCATAACGTCCCCACCACACTTCGATATCCTGCGAACTGCATAGCGGCCGCAAGGTGTAGGCCTTCGTCCGGTGTGTTGCGGTCTCCGGTTGCAGTGTGACATGCCGAGAGAAACGCGAACTCGGCATCGGGAAGCTTCATACTGATGACTTCTTGGAGAGTGAGTGGCTTGTCTTGGAGGCGGAAACGCGATTGGAATGGCCGCGTTATGTCTTGGTGTCCGTGACAAGCGATGTGGACCCATGGGCGGGTTGGAAGTCGCTCTACAACTGCATCATGCGAGGCAGCCGAATCTTCCAGCAACTCCGTACCCGGCACGCGTTTCATCAATATGTCTAGCTCCTCGCCAACAAACTCCAACGGAACGTCTGTACCATCATCTCCGTCTGGTCGAGGTACTCCGATGGCGAGGATGCTTGGGCGTGTGGCTGAATGCGGTTCCAGGGTTCGTGCTCGGATAAGTGTGGAAAGTGTCCTGGTGTATGAGGAGATGAACATATCGGGGAGGTTCGGCTGGTCTGGTTGGTAGATGCCAGCTGCATGCAGAGGCAGCAGGCATAGCGCAGATGTCGGGCACCACCAAATGCGACTGTTCCGTGGCAAGCCTCTCTCCTCAAGCCTCTTCACTATGAACTGAACAATGGACTCCCAAAGGAGACCGAGTACCAGTTTGATCCCATTTTCACATTCGCTGCTTCCAGGTACGCCTAGTGCTGCTTCCATCAAGGAGGACATACGCTCCACCACCGCGGGAGTGGCGTCGGGCAGCTTGACAACATCAGCCTCCACACCTTTCTGAAGGATGATAGCGTCGGATCTGATTGCGCTGACATTGATGATGATGACTGGGCCCTCACTAGCTGCATGAGCAAGAAGATGGAAGGGAGTCGGCTGGAGAAATGTGGTAAAGCCTGAGAGTTCGCGTATCCGGTTGACAATGTCTTTCCAACGCATCGAAAGACCCTGGTGACTATATGGAGCATGAAGTGAGATGCATAGTCTTAGAGTATGAAGGAAAATAACATACCTTCCGACTGCATCCGGTCTCAACACGCCCAGCTCCAGCTTAACATTGACCCCATCTACATCACCCACGCTGACAGATTGCTCGAGTTGAGCACTAAGGTCTGTGAACTCGGCTGCCATTTCTGGGCTGACAGCCTGAAGGTCGTCGAGTGCGGTCCGATACTGAGCCAGCTGCGCGAGCAAGATCCCTCGCCCCTGCTCCAGGAGCTCAACAGCTCTCCGCGGTTGCTCCTCATCTAAAGCTACGGCCGCAGCATCTGATGCTAAGCTCTTAGCGTGACCTAACATATCACTAACCATCCGATTGTGTCGTGAATCCAGTGAGCGCGACATCGTTACGAATGTGTCCAGGAGCTCCAGCGCTGTTGCAAAGGCGTCTAGGACAGAGGGGTACGCATATTTGAGAGACATGTGTGCCCAGCGGAGGGAAAGACGAAAGCGTAATTGTAGGTGTCCGTTTTCTCGACAACAAGCCTCTTCCATGAGCAACATAGCGCGGTCCAGGTCTGCACGGTCTCCGGCCTGGTCGAAGCGAGCTTTGATGACAA
>WSTV01000249.1:0-41477 GCA_019632285.1 Tulasnella sp. 332 | reverse complement strand
TTTTTACATCTCGATATCTATCACAAGTCCAAGAGTCCGTTTTCAGTGCTCATGTCCCGCAAGACCTACTCGATCGTGCCAGATAAGCGTAAATCACGACTACTGGCTCCGATCGATAAATGCCAGGTTCCCAAAGGCTTCGCCCAGCCTTGTCGCACAATATCCCAGATAGATAGATCGTACCGTGACAGCTGCATTGTGACGGTTGCGGTCTGTCCACTCTGAATCTCTACGCGCTCGAAGCCACGGAGGATATTAGGCGGGGAGTTTACCGCTGATGGCGCGTGTAAGTATAGCTGGGGGACCTGTGTGATGAGATAGAGTTTGGGACTAAGTGGAAATACTCGGTAAGTTGTCGCTTTTTACACACGTACCTCCCAACCCGGCATACTGCCGATATTTTTCACGCAAAACGTGATACTATACGCCGCTTCATGTAGCCTAAAGCAATTATCAGCCCCTTTTATACACAACTAATCACCCCAAGGGCTCACCAGGAATCTAGCGAGGCACCAGTATGATTACTAGTGGCTTGATTGTCATCCCAGGCCTTCTCATCTGCGTCGTACGAAGACTCAGGCTTTACAGGTTTGATAACCAAGTTGGAATACTGAAAAGTTGTGTACGACAGGCCATATCCAAATTCAAATCTTGGAGTGATATTTTTGGCGTCAAACCAACGATAGTCGATATCTAGTCTATGTGATCCGGGCGAGTAAGAGCTTGATAGGAGCGGGGGAGAGAATTGTAAAAAGAGTGGCTTACCCCTCAGCGTAGTCAATCTGAACACCCCCTACCGCACTAGAGCCATTGTATACGACATGGGCGGGGTAGTCTGAAGCGCTCTTTGCGATGGTGTACGGCAGGCGACCAGATGGGTTAACGTCGCCATATAGCACGTCGACTAAAGAATTGCCCGATTCTTGGCCTGGCAGACCGGCCCAGACCACGGCGGTAACATTAGGATGGTCAATCCAGGGCTCCAAGATTAAGGCTCCGACTGAATGAATGACCACGACCACGTTGCTGTTGTTTTGAGCGACAGTCTGAACAAGAGCGTCGCCATTTTCCCATGCGGTGAGATTGTTCCTACGAAAATAAAGAGGTCCATCTTGGTCACGTCACGATTATTATTTAAGAGGCCCTAGTAGGGCACGTGCCTGTCCCCAAGATTGCCATCAACTGTGATGTATCCCTCGCCGCTATCCGACTTGATGAAAACGATTGCCACATCTGTATATGCAGAGGTTGATACGGCACCAGATGTGTCCCAATCATTAAGCCACCACGATATGCTCGTCCTATTTATCCGTGACCGAGCTTGAATGGCTTCCAGTGGCTGTACGTCAAGCCATTTTGTCAGAAGCGACCGGGGCAGGATGGAAGATGAGAACGAACAGATATGAGATAAGGGAAGTCGACAGTACTATTCAATCGTCGGATGAAATATGAGCAAGGAGCAGTGTGATAAACGTGGGGAAGATAGGACTGACCCGGAGCCCCAGCCCATGGCTAACGTGCCGTCTGTTCCTCCTCGGTCGGTGTAGCCATTAGGGCCTGAGGGGGGCGGCCTAGCGTCCGAGCCGACTACTGATAGTGATCGTACCGACCGTAGCGGAAGCGTGTTGCGGATATTCTTGAGAACAACTATTGAGGCTGCTCCTATCTCTCGTGCAATTCTGTGGAATAATCACGCATCAGGAAACCAACCCAAGGTTGAGGGTTGGGAGGCCCACTTGTAATGATCGTCTTCGACATTGATATGCTCGTTTGTTGCCTCATCGGTCCTGTTGAAGGCGTTGAAGTTTACCGCTGGATAACCCTGATCTTGCCCAGTCAGATACCACGCAGCAATAATGCGCTGGGCCATGTCCTGCAACCCGATCAATATATAATGAACATAATTAGAGAACCAGTACATCACACGCTCTATTCCCTTTCACTCACATCTAGCCTGGACATTCTGACGCTCCCGCCATTCACCGCATCCGTCAGGTTTGCACCAAAGTAACTGTTGCCGCTACCAAAGGTGATATCCCCTGGCATGGTCATATCAAGTCCTTCATTCGCTGCATTGGTAGACTCAGTAGCGGCCCAATCAGACATGACGTAACCTTGAAAGCCGAGCTGGTGCTTCAGTAAGGTGTTTAGGGCCTCGTCGTTTTGGCACGCGTACGTGTTGTTGACTGTATGGTGGATTGTCGTAAGTAACACCGTATGGGAAGGGAGCGAGAGGAGCGTTACCAAGGTCTGAAGTAAGGGATATATGTGTTAGTGATTCAGTTTGCTACGAGAGTCTCTTCTGATGTCAAACATACTATAAGAGCACATGACCGAAGCGACACCAGCTTGTACACTTTTCAGAAACGGGTGGAGGTATATCTCATGTTCCTGAATAAGACGTAAGTAGTGTTTGATGCCTGCGCGATGGATGTCAGCTCACGGTTCTGCAGCCGAATTTATGAGTGCCAATACGCGGTCGTGAAGCTGAGATTAGATAGACACATACCGGTCGTCTACGTTGGATGACTCCGTAGTTCGAAAACGCTCTTGTTCACTAGAAGTAGGAAGATAGTTAGCGAGTCAGCACATTAGTCTTCAAAAAGATCGCGTGAGCGGCTTCCCACTTGTTAATGAAGTGCTTAGCACAGGCTTGCACGCCTTGCTTTTGTATCCCAACGATAGTTTCGTACGCAGCCTCGCCTTGTAAGTACGGATCTCCACCAAAGCTCTCCCATAACCTCCCACCTTCGCATGTGCAATACGCGGGCATTTCAGTAGAGTTAGGGCAGCATAACGGGTTCGTGCTGACCTTCCGGCGTGCGAGCCATGTTCATGACAGGACCTAGCGCTACATTCACTCCCTTCCCGCGAAACTCTTTCCCCATCGCCTCTCCCCGCAAGCGCATCAATTTCCGGTCAAAGGTTGCAGCGGCGTTGATTCCCGGAGGGAATGCTGTGACAAAGTCCGTGTACCGCACACCTAGCCTATCATGCGCAATGGAAGGGAGACCCTGTTATTAGCAAATAGCATAGCGAAGCGATATGTAAACCTTACGGCGAGTCCTCCAGACATAGACCTGGCCAGCCGAGGGTCTCGTTCGCAGGGATGTTGCCGACGCACCGCCCGTTCATCCATCCTACTCCAGTCACGATGTTGACTTTGTCTTTAAGTGAGAACTTTTGCAGGAACGTCTTGGCTTTTGCATGCGCGATTGCCCATTTATTGTTTGTATCGGGTAAATTTATCGCCGTCGCCGCCAATGAGGTGTTGTCATCAGATCCTGTTAGGAAGAAGAAATGCATGGCTTCAATGGGGGAAACGAGCCAGACAGTACGGTATCCAATAACCAGAGTTAGACCATCGTTTGGAGAAAAGGCTTTCATTCGTCAAGTCCGGTATCGACCGTGCATGAACGACATTTGAGACGCAAAGCGCAAGGAACGCTATTGCGGAAGGATCTGAGAACATTGTATGGCGATTCACAGCAGCTGGTCTAACGTAGCTGTAAAGTTGGATGTAGAGATCGAGTGGATGTTAAGCGCGAAAGGCTGGGAGGGGGGAAGTCGCATAATAAACTCGTTAGTTCGTCGCGTATTAAATCTAGGCCGGAACATGCCTTCTCTGGAGCCAACTTCCACTTACTGGCTGCGAACGGGCTGGACAGCGCCCAAGTCGTGAGGTTCCAGAGGCTTTGGCTGGCAGTGGCCTTCCACCTCTCACGGCCGATCCCTGGATCGCGCTCGGAAGCAGTTCTGAACGGCACTCACTACATCACAGCTCGCAGGTATGTTGAGATAGACAAGTAAGGTACAATATGGATTGAGCATGCAAAGGACTTCAGGAAACGATGTGAAACAACATAGACCCAGATCGAGAGCGTTGAGACCAAAAGGTATATGTAGATGAGAATTCGAACGTAACATTAACTATCTAGCACTGCCTCTATGCCGGATGTGTGTGAACGAAACGAACTGTGTGGAAAAAGGCGATGGGACAGGAAGAAAGGGGAAGAATCAGATAAAGTTCATCTGACACTTCTAGATTCCGTCGATCGGGCACTCACAGTCTTCGTGGTGATCTTCTTGTCGGCATGAGTTAGATACGTATCATTAGGATCGTTGACCTTCAGCACATCCCAGGCCCCGTTTTCCGGATTCCAATGGAACACTCGCTTGACTCCTGCCCATCGACACCACTCTACGCACCTCCCACATGGCTTTGCCGGTCCGAGTCCGCTCTTCGTAAACCGAGCGACGTATAGGTCGGCACCGTTCACACGTGGATCGCGTCGACGCGCATCCCATAGCTTGATATCCTCAGGAGAACGCATCTTCGAAACCTTCGGTTGGGGCGGTACGGCCCCACTGTCCGACGAGCTTGCACTGCTGCTATTGCGCCGACCACGAGTCTGACCCTTCTTCTTCCCACCGCCGCCGCCATGCTGGCACTGATTAGGACGAGGTTGCGACTCCCGTCCCTTTTGACCCTTTGGCTGGATGACTCGTGAGTTGGATCGCCTGAGTAGTGCGGAGTCGACTGCGCTGCTGTTGGGATTGATCTCGATACTTCTGGGGACGTTGCCGACGAGGTGCTGGTTGTTGCGCTGGTTTAAAATCCGACTCGAGCGATTCGCATTCTTCTTCGTCCACCCAACCTGCTTCTGCTCCGGCACATGGTGGATTGGATGAAACGCGCCGTGAGTCGACTTGAACCTGCTTGGAGAAGGCGGGAGACATGCTACAGATAGGTCGAGTTGAGTAAGCAGGCGCGTGACTCGAGCGAGGGGTTATGGATTTACCCCGTAGCGCTATATATGGCGTGCATCTCTGCATGCATGGACACAGGCTTCCTCTGCCCGCGGGACGAATCACTTCCATCATAATGAGTTCTATGTGCAAAGATTCATGAGTCATTCATTCTTTTGGAGTGGTAAATATAAATTTGCCCGTACCTGTGGTGATTGTAACCCGTTGAGATGATCTTACCGCCTTTGACGAGGACGGCTCCGAGAGTGAAGCACATTGGCGACTTGGACGCAGCATCCGAACACTGCTGGAGGTAGAACTGGGACTTGTTCATGGGGGATTGTTGTAGAGTGTGATTGTTTGAGGCAGGGGTATCAGTATTGAAGGGGCGAAAATGACTCGATTGATCAGGAAACTCTGAGACAACTGCAAAGAATAAAAAGGATCAGACGAGCGGGGAAAAAAAAAAAAGAAGGTCTCAGCGATCCGCTGCTCACTGCTGAGGTTCGTCAAAGCTTTCAAGTAGAGGGGTGCGTTGACGTGGTTGTAATTGAAACCGTCGAAACTGTGAGGGTGGGAGGACGGTGATATGAGTCAGAACCAAACAGCTTTTATTCCCTCTCCATCACCGCGGCCGATGCCTGATGACCTTGCGCACCTGGGCGACGGCCAACATGACAGCGAAAAATATTCAGAAGCATATCTCGAAGGATTTGATGACTCCGCTGCACCCGAAGTGATTCCGCCTCAAGAGATGCTTTCCATGTTTGAAGGCGTGAATATCTGCGCTCCAAGAAAGTGCTCACATTTTTGCTGAATATGCACGTTGAATCCTCTGACGGTGCCTTGGTGTGCTCTTAAATAGTGGTCCGCTACTCAAAATGTACGCACAACAACCTCCTGTCAACATGAACACTTGAAAGGTTGAAGCACATCCGCCCCACCTCTCTCGGCAATAGTGCCTTTCAGACAACTAGTCTCGAAATATAACTGCCATATTACAACGACGCAAGTACTACCTTTATTCCACCACCATAAGCCTCCCCTGTCGCGTTCCTGATGCTTTTTCATAGGCCCATGATCCTCGCGAAGGAATTCTCCCGTTCTGCTGTCGCCAGACAATCAGACTTTACCACCTCCACCAATGAGCGTGGCGTCTTCGTCATGCAAGAGAGGTCATCGAACCGGAAAAGGCTCGTACGGGGCTCACTAATCGCTCAATTCGCTGCGAGCGAGGCTACGAGTTTCGCGGACGCAGCCGAATTGATATGGCCTCACATTGACGGGATCGACCTAAATTGTGGTGATTAAGTCTCCTTCATGACATACTCCATCTTCTCTCATATACCGCCCCCGTTCAGGCTGTCCACAACCTTGGGCGTATAAGGAGCGTATCGGATCGTTCCTACTGCGTCAACCTGATACGTGCGTGCGCCTCGAAAAAATCATGAAGATCTTCTTTTGATGACGCTACTTACCCTTGTGGGTAGTATACGAGACATCATCCACACAACAAGAGGACGGGTGGGCCAGAGGTTCCCTATCTCCATCAAGATCCGCATCGATTCAGACCTAAAGTAAGTCCCCCGGTCGTATACACCCGTCCATATACTCCAGCTTGATTCTACGCATGCCCCGAGTTTAGAAAGACAGATCAGCTTATACAAACCGGTACGTAAAAAAGCTACACCTTAGGGGGGGATCCAACCTTGACTTGTCGAATCTCAATGAAAGACCCTTTCTTAGCTATCCACGCCGGCGCGTCCCACATCGCAGTGCACGGTCGAACGCGTCATCAACCGTCGACAGCGCCAGTCTCACTCGAATCCATCTCGTTCGCCGTCGAGGCTGCCAAAGGAGTGGTACCCATCGTGGCGAACGGAGATGCGTGGAGCTTTGTGGATTCGGAAAACATACGCGAGACGACCGGTGTTCAAGGGGTGATGAGTGCGCGAGGTCTTCTGGCCAATCCAGTGAGTCGGCCTTTAGAGTTCTGTTAGCAGGTGTCGGGCTTATGCGTGGGGTTTCGTCGCTCTATAAGGCGATGTTTGCGGAATATAATAGGACTCCTATCGAAGCCATCAAGGCAAGCACATCATATCCTTGCATTCAATTTCGTCTGATGAGGTCTAGCGTTGCGTGTCATGTAGGAGTTCGTGTGGCTCTCAACATCATATGGTCTTCCATTCGGACTCTTCCATCGCCACCTTCAATACATGCTCGAGGACAGATTGATGAAGCAAGAGCGGGCCGTCTTTACCCAACTACCTTCCCTGGCAAGCACCATCGACTATCTGGAGAGTCTGGGAATGGACTTCGGTGAGGAGAGTTGAAATGACCCTCAGGAGTGGATGATACCTTCCCCTTGATTGACTATGAGGGGGGAGGGGGGCACCAGTCTATTCAGTTTCAAAAAGCTATCCATCTTGTATTAGCTATTATATGTACCCTAACCCCCACACGCCAGAAAGAAGGAACAGGAGAAGAGCACAGCACTTGACAAGGCAATCAAATCAGCAGCCTGCTGCTATCTCCAAGGAGGAAATTATCAATCAGCCTCGTCTTCCCCACCCACAACGCCCCGCTGAGCACCACAGGCCGCTCTGAATTAAACGTCAAGCCCTCCTCTATAAGCCCAAACGTCTCTGGGTCATTCATCTCGATATAATCAAACCGTATGAGTACGCCTGCCCTATCGCCCTCCTTCATCGCGTGGTCGACGACCTCACGAGCCCTTCGAAGGCATTCTGATCGAGGGCAACCTTCCTCCCATGCCCGTTGAGCTTCGGTCAAGGCGTTATACAACGTTGGCGCGAGCTTCCGTTCTTCCACAGAGAGATACGCGTTTCGAGATGAGAGCGCAAGTCCGTCTTCGGTCGAGCGGTAGGTAGGCACGACGTGCAGGCTCTCTGGCGTCGGGTGAGCAAGGAGGAGGTCTCGGACCATCCGACGAAGGAGCAGCGCTTGTTGAATATCTTTCTGACCAAAGTATGCATTGGAGGGCTATTTGGGGCGAAACCAAAGCCAGAGATTTTTCAGTTTCCTCTTCTGAATGCTCGGTGCTTGTGAGTCCCACCTGCACAGAGTTGAAGAGCTTAGTGACCACCGTCGCCACCCCTCGGAAGAACGACGGTCGACTTTTCCCTTCCATCTGGTGCCCATATCCTTTCACTTCGACGAAGGTTCCCTTCTGGTTTTCAACGTCTTGTACGATCCCTGATGGATACATATCTCGCACTGACGGCAGGAACACGGCTGAAGGCGTCCGTGTCGTCTGCGGCGTCGCTGGAGGCGTGAAAGACGCTTCAGAAAGCATCGCGAGGTCCGAATCCAATGTCCGAGGGTAAGTAGATAGGTCCTCGTGAGGAGCGAACTGCGCGGGGTTAACGAATATGGAGAGAACGGTGAGGTCGTTGTCCTGCAACGACCGGTGGACTAGTGATCCGTAATCCAAGACTCATTCATAACGTACGTTTAAAACTAAACAGACCAAGCCATGAAAAATGACTCACCCAGTGACATGTGTCCCTCATGAAGGGCACCCATGGTGGGCACGAAGCCAACGGACTTTCCGTCCCTGAAGGCCTTGGTTCGCCATTCCCTGAAAGAACGTAGGTCGGTGAACACCGGAATGAGGTTTGAGGCCGTCGCCATAGTATGTGGCGGCGGCGGGAGTTCCAGTGTAGAGTTTGCTGCCTCGGCTGCGAGGAGGGCGGCGCGGTGGGAAGGAGTGGAGGCTGTAGCTGGTGTGATTATTGTAGACATCACGCGATTTAGCGATATCCCATTCGCCGAGATCCGACGCGTGGTAGTCAGTGCGCTGGAGAGCATCGAATGGCCTGCTAAATAAAAAGAGGAGGCCAGATAATGTTGGTGATAGTTGGTAAGATGCAAGTTTGACTCACATTGCGTTTAAAAGCAAGGGGATGGGAGGAGTGGGGGAAGTGAGAGTAGGGTGACTGACCGGCATCCGCCAACTAAAGACGCCGGAGATGGGGAATATACCATGGCCGAGGTCAATCGGCTCTATACACGCTCCATGTAGTTCTAAAACGTGGCGTGGTCTATTCGTGTTATGGTTGTTCCTAGGGCTATGACAGCCTGACACGTTGATCATCAGGTTCTAATAGCCATCTCCTAGAGAATTCAAAGGACACAATAGCAACAGAAGCTACCCACTAGCAAAGAAGGGGACTTGGAAACAAATCACAGTTCAAGTTCATATTGATATGAACACACCCACCAGAGCGATTTGGGCTAAGAACTACTACCAATTATCCGACACTACTGACAATGAAGCAGCGAAGGGAAGGATGTCATGTACATATTTAGGAATGCAAATGGTTGGCGATCGGCAGGTCGTTGTTGGAGTCAGCTCAAAACCCCAATAACGGCTGAATGATTCCACATCAATCGTAATTTGTCCACCCAGCCATTCAAACCCCATCTCTGCATTGCACTTTTCAACTGACATGCATATTGCATGAGTGAAATATCATCATCTGGAGATATAAGTCTTAGAGAGTAGTACAGAGCATTAGATACTCATCTATGCATGCATGTACCCTGCTTAACTCATTAACTCAAGGTGTTATTACAGCCAAACAAGAGTGCTGTTGGTAATGCAAAGGTCCAAAGCAATCATAATGACTCCAATGAAGCTACCTACCATTCAGTTCCTTCTTCCACACAGGCGAGTATAAATGAGTGCTTAAATAAACATAAGATATACTCAGAAATGTCCATATACGATTCTTTTTCCTGTAGTAAGAGTGGTCTTTCACCTAAGCTCTCAAATCAAGCAAACCAGTATGCGGAATTCAATGACACATTGGCACTGGGCGATTGTATCGCTCAGTTGAAGGTAAAACTGGAGTACCATCTGATTAAGAGTATGAAACACCGATATATTCTCAATCAAGTTGGTGTCATGACCAGAGTCATAATAGCTCTTACCCAGTCCAATTGAACAGTACTCTCCCACGGTCTCTCTATTACGATCACATCTCCGCTTTCTACGATCTTCCGTCACTGATATTGTCTTCTTCACTTCTCTGATTCATTCATTTGGTAATCGTTCATTGATGTTCTATGGTGCTCCATTGTATTCATGATCTATTGCTACCTAGTTGTAAATTAGTATAAAAGTAGTTGGGGTGTGAAGAGGACTGTCCCTCACTTCGCCCCTTGTCCTTGTCCCTCTACATTGTTAATTGACTCCTATATCTCATCTATCTACTTGAGTGCTGTTTGCTTTAAACTCCCTGACTTCCTGATCCCTCAACCTCTGAACTCTGACACAACTTGCACATCCTCAGACACCATCCCCACATTTTACTGCACGTTCCAAGTAGAGGTCACTACACCCTGCACGTGCATAGTGATTATTGTGCTACTTCTAGCGGCTGCGATAAGCCTGCGTTCCTTAGCTAGAAGTGTGGTCTTGCTAAGCGAATAGACGGAGCGAAGTCGTTGTTTACGCAAATGTTCAACGCCCTCCCCTCCTTCGCCATCGCAAACCACACCTCGCATCGCTGACCGCTTCAGCGATCCTTCCGTCTTTCCAGCCCACCACCATCCACAAGCACCTTGTCCCGATCCCAAATGAGACTCGTGCTCGAAGAGTTTCTTCTCCCCATCACGTACATGCTTTCCCTGTTTTCAAGCTTGGTCACAGCTTAGCGAGAAGTTCGGTCACCTTTAAAAACGTCTGAATGCATGACACCATTGTAAACAAATAACAAACTCAAGGCAACGGGAGCCATCCTGTTGTACGTCTAGCTTACAGTCAGGTCAACAGGCTCTTGAACCAGACTTGACGACCTGCCAATACCAGTGCAACAAGAAGCAATAAAGCTCTGTCTGGACCAATAATTGGTGTATGACTTTTGCAGTTCAGACGCTGCCAGGTCAAAGACCGTATATGGAACATCATCCGGACCCCATTTCACCTCATCCCCACTATCCCCATGTTTTTGGGTACACAATATATATTTTTACAACTCATTTAAATACTCTCGCTTTGGCGTGGTTTGTGACAGGTTGGTCAGCGAAGCGCTAGAGACAATCTATGATTGCCTACGCCAAGGCAAACGGAGTCAAAAGTGCCAGTACCATCCCTACCACTCACGATGGTATGGCCCTGCTATATTGTTTCCTCCACCCTTTCCACATACTATTTGCATATCTTGTTTCATGGAGTCCAGGAAGGTATCTCCACATCATCACAAAAGTCAGGAGGCAAGGTTGTTGAATGGCTTCAAAGGTCACGCGATGTCACAACACAAGAATAAAATTCAGGCTGTTAAGTTCTCGAAGGGTGGTACCAATTTCCATAATATCTCTCAGACCAGGAAACCTGATCAAACCACGTCTCAGTCGGAATTTGCACCTCCAAAGTAGGCCTCGACGTCATTAACCCCATCTCATCTGAGTGATAGGACAGCATCCACATATTTTCCTCCTCCGCCGTTAAGCTCTCCCAAGGTCGTGTGCTTCGCATTGTTTCCATCCTCTCATCGAATCCTGTAGAAGGGCAATGCCCCACTACGCCTTCGGGTTTTGGATTCTGAGAATCGGATTTATCTCCCACCTCTTCCCAGCGCTCGGGCCAACTCCTTGATCAGCCGTTTGGCTGCGCTTTCCAACGACTCGTCTCGGTCCCTCTTGACTTCGACGACCGTTCTCCGAAGGACTACTAGGCCTACTTTCCGCGGGGAGAAATTTACAGAGACCGATGCGAAAGGTAATGGCAGTGGCAAAAGTGATTGCGAGTTGGATGATGAGGGAGGCAGTGGTGGGGTGAGGAGGCTGATGACACCTGCTCGCATGCCGTACTTCAGGACGAGATCCTCCATGCGGGATTTTGGCTGGTGAAGTGAAAATCATAGACGTGAGAATGGAGATAAGATCGAAGATGGCATGTGCAGCAACTTACTTGCATCAGATCAAAGATATCCTTGAACAGGTCTAGATCGAGATGCAGCTCTGGACTCTCGTAGTTTCTCAAGTCTTCCGTAGACTTGACCGCAATAAACTTGTCTAGGACCGCGGTTTCCCTCTGCAGGCTCTGTATCGGTGACAATGGCAGTTGATGATTCGGGGGTAAGGACGCTTCTGGCGGGATCAACGGGAAGGGCTCCGACGTATACGGAGGTTTCACAGAGACATGGTACGACGACAGGAAAGAGGTTCGGAGGTAGTGCATTGATGCGATGTACATCGCATGTGAGACGAGGCGCAGGGAGCGGTTGACCCAGTAGATCGCTTCGATGTGTGGAGCGGGTGAACGGGGGGAGTAAGAGGGAATGCAGGCCTCGATAATGTTAAGTAGGATGTGCTTGGGAAGCGCCTGCCATGACTTGGAATGGGATGATGGCGAAGGTGAAGCGAATAGTGGTGCTGGAGGGGATCGTCGAGTGTAGGGAGGTGGAGCGTTGACATGGCGAGTGGGGTACATTGCAAGATCTTTCGACTCGATAGTGAGCACCATTTTGGCAGATTGGAGAGCGGATAGTAAAAGGGAGCTACCGGGATGATTTTCGCTGACTCTTGAGGACAAAGGTGGTATTTAAGGAGGTCAGGTTGCGAAATGCGGACTTCGGTTCGGGGGAGGCGGTGATGCCAAGTGTTGATCGTTGATTGTCACGCAGCCCTTGCAGGCGCCGACCTATACTCCGACGCTGTTCCGCAGGCATGTCGGTCGCGCCCGCATGAATGCACAGCTCGATATTCACGATTATGACACGTCAGGATGCTAAGCCGTTACAGACGACGATACAAAAGTAGTCCTGTTGAAACCACCACAGCTTTCCCTTCAATTTCGACGATAAACTCGAAGATGATACTAATACAATCTGATTTCAGCAACAACAGGTTTGAGACAAGAAGTGGGATGATTGAGGGAATATGGAACAAGAAAGATGCAAGAACAGTTCCCTTTCTGAGATTGGGTCCATTTGAGATATATCGTAGCGAAGAAAGAAATGACCAAAATGGCGATGCTGAATAGATGCGAGAGATTTGTGTTTATACTTGGATGATGTGCAGAATGGTTTGGTTTAGTCTTGATAATGAGGAAATTGTTGTGAAGTGAAGGTGGTGGCGGCGTCAAGCCTAACCAAGCCAATAGGAGGTTTATGGCTCGGAGCGATCTAGTGATGCGAGTCGTGATGAGAAGGATGGGGTGCGGGATTGGAGGTCGTCGGCGGTTTCAGATCTTCAACTCCCTGAACCCCCTCACGTCCATCTTACCCGTGCCATTGCTCATCCACTCGGCTTTCCCATCCCTGGCATCCTCCTCACTTGTCTTCCCACCACCGACCTTCGCAGCCCCGTCCTTCGACCCCTTCTTCCCGAGGAGCAATATCACCCTCTTGGGCTTTGGTCTCGCGACCGCTGGTGGGACTACCGTAATACCGGTCTTTCCACGTCGCTTCCTCTCCCGCTTCGTCATGGTGGGCGCCGCGTGGCGTACTGGCGCTCTGGACTTCGGTTGTCGTAGTGGAGGGACAGGGGATGGTGCCGCCGAGCTGGAACAGACAGAGGAATACCCGCTTGCATTATCGTCTTCATCATCATCGTCGCCTTCCTCCTCGTTAGACGAGGCCGCCTCGGGCGCACCCGTATCATCATCATCGACCACTACATCTTGATTGACACTCAAGCCTCTTGGCCGCGTCCGCTTCGTACTCGCTCTGCCATACTCCGAGCCTGAACCCTCCTCTCCAGCGCCAGTGTTAACATCATCGCTCTCCTCAAACGATCGCTTCGGACTTCGGCTACTGAAGATCGCGTGTGCAGCGTTCGCGATAATGGATTCGGGCGGCGTGCGTGGTGGACCAGAAGAGAGCGAGCTGCTTAAGTCAGTGTTCTGTGTGGACATCGTAGCGGTCGTGGTTGATGGGCTAGGAGAGCGGACGTCTGAAATGATGTTATTGTTGTCAGAGGGGGGTTTCAAATGCGATGCAACTTTCTGCGTCCTCTGTCGTGCAGAAGTAGTCGAGGTTGGTTGGTCGTCGAGGTCTTGGTCTGAGGCGGGAGCGGCCGTCTCTACAACGTTCGGTATGCCCTGGTGTGGGCCAGAGATGTTCCGAACGCTAGAGAAATGTTCCCAGTCGTGGTAAGCGACATAGAGCGCCGGTAGGTCTGGTTGCTGCTCGACAGCAGGTGCATCTTGGAAAGCTTGCACGACCGCTTGATGCTTCGCCTCCTTCATCCGCTCTCGTCTCGCTCGCCTGAGCTCTCTGCCGGTCAAACCAGCATCTGACGCTGACGCCGCTTCTGATGTAGAGCTCGAGGCTTCGAGTGATCTGGATGATGATGAAGCTGACGACGTCGTTAGTGGGTTATCGTCATTGGGACCGGTCGACCACTCGATCACGTAGACGAGGCCAGGTTGGATGACTTTGACGTTGCGGTGTTTCAAATGGGCAAACGCACAGAGTTCGAGATGACCTCCGTAGGTTGCTGCAACCATCACGTCGAGGTTTTCAGTACTTCATAGGCGTCGGAGGGTGATGGGTGTTCGTGACGTACCAGCCTGCCGCATGGACGCGACGTGCTGTGCCCATGTCCTTCCATCTTCTACGAAACCTTGATAGTGCTCGTGGTGCGCATCCATCCAGTCGCATATCTCGCGGCGCAGCACCAAATGCTCTCTAGGAGAGCCATACAACTGATCGCATAACGCACGGAACAGGCAGTTGCCGTCACCTGTGTTGTTTGTGTAATGATTAGCCCCGTTGTGATCACAGTGAATGCGCGCCTAAAAGCGTCGCGGTTCAAATAGCGACGCACCAAGTGTTGACGCTGCGTATAATCCCAAGGACCTAAGTTGGAGAGCGAGATCACGGGAGTTCTGTAGTGGATCTGAGAGCTAATGATGATGATGATGATGATGTAAGTTTGGAGGGATGGGACGTGAAGGGAGGCGTTGGTGGCGACGCGGGGAGGACCGGCACGAACGGTTAGCAAAGCGTCTTGCGTGACGTGTGACCCAATGCGGAATGGCTTTTCGGTGATGGAATGGAATGAGCGCTGCCTTACCTTTGGCTTCTGCTGTCGTGTTCTAATGCGCGCTAGTGTTCGTAGACGAGTTCAACGAAGAGGAGGTTGCCGGTAAGAGTTGTGACATAAGAGTCGTGAGGGGAAGGGCAATGAGTTTGCCACCCAAAGACAGGGGATCTCTGTGGTATGCTCACTGTTCGGGATTCGTCTGACTGGCGCAGGTCTACTACGGTGAGGGTTACCCTTGCCCATTACAAAGATTTCAGAATGGAGAGTTGGAATGAAGGGCGAGTTCGTTTCGTGTTGTGTGGGAGGGGGAAGCTTTAGATGTGTTTTGCGGTTATCCTTATTTGTTCAAACGGTAACTGGACTTTTGCTTCTCTCTTGCATGCCCAGGCTCGTCCAGAATGTATATTTTGCTATCTTAGCGTTCAATAAGTAGCAATGCAGCCTATTTGTGAAGTGGGATTGTACAATCATGCGCTCTATCCGCGAAAGCGGAGCCGGATGTTCCCAGTCCAGTTCAAACTTTTCAAGGGTGGTTTGGACACAGGCGTGAGCTCAGTCAAGAGGCCGTTATCAGAACGGTGATGTGAGGCATCCCGGAGGCTGAGGACCTGAGGGCCTCGCGTTCCAAGCCATTGCTGGACAAGAGATGCAGGCCGCGGGAGCTCGACAAGCGCGCGCACCAGAATGGTGTCCAGACCTGGGCTAGAAGGATCCTCCCAGCTCGTCCATCAGCATCACACATAGTAGGTGGATAGCAAGAGCCAGTCTTGTGCGAGGAATTGTTAGGCGGCAAAGTAATGGTAGGTCACAAATTTGCGAATGGGATATCGCTGCTGCCGCCTCCTCTTGCGATTCTTGTGGGAGGTTAACAGGTCAAAACCATCTTCAACCAACTCCTAAACTGCAACTGAACTGGAGCCGCTCATAAGCGGGAAGGTCGCCAGGATCAACAAGCAAAAAGGGGAGACATGTGTTTATTTGTTCCTTTGTATTTCATCTTCAACCAACAACTTATCGCTCTCAAGTTCTCAGTTCCAGCAACCGCGTCCACCTTCCAATAACCGAACGTTCCCCGGTCCATCCGCCATTATGGTAAGCGTCCTAGTCATTGAGCATGCTGTAGCTCGCCTGCTCATTCCCCATGGCCAATTCTAGAGTGTGAATCCAGCAGCCTTCCGCCGCCTGATGCGCGAGATCAAGCAGCTCAAGACCGAACCCCAAGAAGGGATCAGGATCATCACGGATGAGGAGAACATGCTTGACGTGACGGGAATCATACAAGGACCAGGTATGTCTTATCTCATGTGTGTTGCACCCGCAGACGTGACGAATACGGTGGAGGGAATGTATGTTTGCTGACTATCTAACTGCTCTTGATTGGACACGTCAGATGGCACCCCTTACGAAGGCGGTTACTTCAAGATCAAATTCCACTTTACAGAAGAGTTCCCAGCTGCACCTCCGAAATGTCAGTTTCAAACCTACAAGCCACCGTTTGGTGATGTTCACACTCCACGAACACCTACATTAACTGACTCATTTCTATCCCTACAATTTGAAACATTACGATGTTTCTCTTTAGGCTCGATGGTGACCAAAATCTTCCATCCCAACGTCTCCAAATCTGGCGAGATCTGTGTCAACACACTTAAGAAGGACTGGAAGCGTGAATATGGAATCGCGCATATCTTGGTGACCGTTAAATGCCTCCTTATCTACCCGAACGCGGAATCCGCGCTGGACGAGGCGGCTGGCAAGTTACTATTGGAGAAGTACGAGGACTATTGCAAGCATGCGCGCCTGATGACACAAGTGCATGCCACACCGAAGGTAACAACCCCGGTCTTCATTGGTATACTGTTTCCGGAAACAGGTTTACTAATCTATCTTCTCCGCTTTAAAGACTCGCCCAGTTGAGTTCGACATTCCTTCCGTGATCCCTGCCAACAAAACCACAGCTGTGCCTATAATCGGTCCCTCTACATCCACCACCGCGCCAACACGGCAGACTACACCCACTCCCGTCGGCATGACCCGTTTACAAACGCACACTTACAACACACGACAGAATAGCCCCGGCCCGACTCCTCTCACGCCTTCAACCCAAAACTCCATGCCCCTCCCCCAAACCGCAACGTCCACGAAACCGATATCGAAATCTAGCATTGCCATGGAGCCGCTCCAGACGTCGTCGAACGGGAGGAACGATCAGAACGTCGACCCTTCGCTTGCTGCGCCAGCGGGGGCTGGGAAGATGGACCTTTCCAGCGACAATCCCAAAACTGGGGCTGCGCCTTTGAAGACGCTTCCGAGTGCGAGTGCGCCGCTCAAGCGAAGTGCAGGTACCACAAGTGGTGGAGTAGAGAAGAGGAAGAAGGGCCTGAAGAGATTATGATTCCATCACCTTGTCGTTCTGCGATACGCGATCGTTTTTAATTCAAACCGTGAGTCTACTTGATAAGCGTACCACTTAAGCCTTTGGCATGATCTCTCTCTCTTTTTTCTTTTTTTTTTTTTGTCTATTGGACTCTTCTACTCATGCATGTGCAACTAGTTTCATGCGCTCTCCCCTTCTCTTATCGCCTCAATTTTCGCTGCCTCTATGGTCGATTTGACCACTTCTCATCATTGTTCCTCTTGGGCGATATATATCCCTTGCCATCATGCTATACAGGCTGCTTCATCTAGGTGTATAAAATATATTAACTTGTTTAGTCTTATCTTTTGGGAATCCAAGGCCAGACAGGTACATTTACAACGTGAAGAACCGTGGTCACAACACAACCACCACATCTCTCTCCGAATCGTTGTTGAGGGTATGTCGTCCTGTCTGGCAAAAGGGCCAATCACTGCATATCTGCTCTCCTCTTCGCCTCGTTGTACATTCTGTTTTGCCTCTACGGGAAGGCGTTACAATTCCATCCAGAATACACGACCTTCCCATGCGAGATTTAAACACTTGGACTACTCAAAAACACCAAATCCACTGCCAGCCTACTTTATTCGTGGCGGCACGTCAAAAGGAATATTTCTGAACGCGAAAGACTTACCAACGGATCGTACGAAATGGACGGATGTATGTTGAACGCTATTTCTGGCCTGGGATTTGAAAGCTGACGCAAAGAGCTCAATTTTAGATATTTTGTAAGATCATGGGTTCCCCTGATCCACACGGGCGTCAGTTGAACGGGATGGGTGGTGGTTTGTCATCCTTGTCTAAGGTTGTCGTCGTGGATGTTTCGAAGAGCCCGGATGTGGACCTCGAGGTAATATACTGGCCAGCATAGCATCAGCGGCATAAATTTCGACAGAAAGGCTTATCGGTCCTTTTATTTATACCTTTTTCAGTATACTTTTGTCCAAGTTGCAATAAAGGATCGATCGGTTGACTTAGCTGGTGTGTTCTCACCGCCAGCTCATCATTTTCTGGAACGAGTTTGATGACTTCATCTCCACTGCATAGGGAACTGTGGCAACCTTTCAAGCGCAGTTGGTCCATATGCCCTAGAGTCTGGCATAATCGAACTTCAGAACTACCACCCAACCCAATCCATATCGGACCTGACCCAGTCTACAATAACACTCTCTCTACTCAATACGAACACTAACAAACGCATCAACGCCTCATTTCCGGTGCACTTGAACGCAGCAAACGCGAAAGCATCCTTCTCCCTAGACGGTGTCTCTGGCACTGGTGCTCCGATCAACCTGGACTACCTCGAACCAGGCGGTGCACGCACAGGGAAACTTTTTCCCACTGGAAACAAAACCGATATCATTTCCGTTACAAATCCCGCCCCCTCGGTTGCAACAACCCCTATAGACATCCCGATCACACTCTTAGACTGCACCAACCCGACTGTCTACGTCCGCTTTTCCGACCTGCGTCTCGATCCAAACTCAGTCCCCAAACCAGACTCGCTCGACGAAAGCACTCTGCAGCTTCTTGAGGCGATTCGACGACGAGGTGCAGAGCTTATGGGCTTAGACCCTTCGGTGCAAAGTCAACCGAAGATCGCTCTCGTTGGCCCGCCGTTAGACTATAAGCTCCTTTCAGGAGCTCGACAGGATAGTACAAATATTGATCTCTTCATCCAAGCGCTGTCGATGGGTCAACCCCATAAAGCTGTACCAACGACAGTGGCAATGGCAACCGCCGTGGCAGCTCGGATCCCCGGTACCGTCGTTTCTCAGATCACTACCTCAAGGGATGGTGGACAGGAAGTTCGAATTGGACACCCAAGTGGAACCGTGGCCGTTGGTGCCGATATCGCACCAGATGGGCATGTCATGGCTGCGAAAGTCTTCCGAACGGCGAGGATACTGATGCGGGGTGAAGTATATTGGTGACATTTTTGGGGAGGGGTTTAACGGCTTTTCATTCAAATGGGAGAGGAGTACACAGAATGCAGGCTTGAAGCAATCGGATTGCGCACCCCATTGATGTTGCCATGCAATGCCATAATAAATATACCAGAAAGACGGAACGACTGTCCTGATAAGATACTAATTACTCGCGCGGCCTGTCGTAGCTTCATCGCGACCGCAGTGGCTACACGCCCGTTCAGACACATGAATGTATTATTCTGCAAAAGTGTCAATAATTGCCCAGAAAATAGGCTATAATCAATGGTCAACATTCGCCAGCTTAAGCTTTCTTCTTTCCCTTCCCCCTTGCACTCGTCGCCTTTCCTTTACCTCGCCCCTTGCCCTTTGAGCTCGCTATCGCGCTGGTGGGCTCAATGATCTGAATTTCATCGTCAGAGCCGTCCCCTGCTCCTTCAAGAACACCGCCACCGGCCTCTGTTACCTTCCTCTTTCGCCCCCTCGTATTTGCACTGGGCTCGGGCCCATGAAGAGCATCTACATCAATCACTTCTACTGTACCTCGACTGGCCGAACTTGCACGCGTGGGCGCCGGACTGATCCCAGATCTAGACGCAAGGGATGATGGGGCATCGTCCATTGACATCACTGATGTGTCTAGGTGACCAGCGCGTCGTCCTTGAGTCTGGCTGCGACGACTTTCTTCGTCCTCACTACTTTGCCCGTCATCTGCTGCACCAGTTGCCCTCGAACCAGTGGGATGGCTTCCTGTGTTTGCCAGAGTGCCGACACGGGTCTCCTTCCAGTCTCTCTCGTACATTGTCTCCATGTAGAGGTGATCTTTCGTGTAACGTTTCATAGTCTCATCATCGGCTTCAGACGCCTCAGTGGGCTGATCACCAGCGAGGACGTGTGCCTGGAAACACTCGAGCGATATCGAAGCGTCGTTCCGAATGCGTGGCAAATCGTCTCCCTCCGTATATGAAGCCCCGTGTGGCTCTTCCATGTAATCCAGCCATTCCCACGGCCGAGATTGGACCCTCGTTCCGAGTTGAACCTGGCCTTCTTCCGCTCCTTCATTCTCCGTGAAATGCACCAAGTTTGTCGTCAATTGGTCCACAGAAACGAAGGGTAAAAGGTGTTTAAGTGCCTCTCGATCCTTGATTGATATGCGAATGGATAATAACTCTGGCTTGATGCCAGGAATCTGGCGGGTGAGGTCAATGTCAGGCGACTTGATGTCTTTTGGAATCTCTAAAAGTACAGTCGTGTTAAGTTTTCAATGTTCGGGAAGATCGGAGAGGCTGTACCGTACGAACCATCGATGACGTAGCTAGCCGTCTTCACCAAAATGTCGAAAAGGTTCGGTATCACCTCGACGGCACCCCCATAAGCCTGAAATAGTCACCGTCTTTTGTTTCAGTAGATATTTCCAATGATTATAGTTGCCAAGGTTGACATACCACGGCGAGGGTAATCAGAACGGCAACCAGTCCTTCCGCGTTCGTCTTGACCCTGGTAGTCCATATTCCGTCGAACCTGAGCATTAGATGCAATATACGACATAGGAGCACGACTAGCTCTCTAAAATTTTTAGTCCCGGTCGCGGAACCGCTTGGCCCGTTGTGATCCCGTTTAGTCGCATCTTTAACAGCTTGTTCGACGCCACCAAGAGCCTTGCAGATACCACGAAAGAATGGTTCAATCACATCGTGGGTGAACGCTGACGGAGTCCACGCGGGGGCCCACTCGTCTGAAGGTGGAGGTGGTATCAAGACGGACACTAGGAGTCGCAAAACCTCGCTCGACGTCTCGATAAAAGTTGCAGTTGAGTTGGGGGTAAGAGACGCTTTGGTTAGGTCACCCAATAGAATCGTAAGTCTCTTAGTACCGTGATTCAAGAACTGAAAAGCGAGTGACAGGTGAGACTCAGTTTGGCTTAATCAATGCATAATGTATACTGACTCGACCGGCAACTGCGCCTCCAATTCCAGCCAGCACATCAGCTGTCAGGTCTGTCTCTTCCGCGTCCATGTCTCTGGCGAAAAGGCCTGTCATGAAGCCATCGATGTCGCTTTTAGCCCTGTCTTTTGCCACCCCGTCACCGGACTCCAGCCCAGATCCCATTCGCTCAAGGGTCAGTCGAAGCTCGATTGACGCGCGAGAGAAACCCCATGCATTCAACTGCGAGAAGATAGCCTGCCATTGCGAGGCAGGCTCACCGGAAGAACTCTCCGCTGCATCTGCTAAGGGACGATCGGCGAGCTGCGGAGACAGAGATAGGAATTGAGGGACGCCCACCTTGTTCCATGTGAATAATCTGTCTGAGCACGTCAGCGAGCCGCACATCCTTTTCTGTCGTCAAAGGCCGAACGAATACATCCTTCAACTCCGTCAAGTGTCGGAACGCCGTGGTACGAAACTCAGCTTGTCGGCAGAGCGCCTCACGGATCCTCTGAGATTGCTGACGAACGTCCTCTGACAGATGTACGTTGATCTCCAGAGACACAAGGTGCCTCAGCGCCTTGTAAAGTGACTTGATCGCAGATCCAGAGTAGACTCGTTGCCGCTGGGTCTGAAAGCTTTGAACCTGTGCGAGGGTTACTGGCGGGTTTCGTAGGTCATCCTCTCCGCCCTCATCCTCTAATACCTCCTCAGAAGTGGGCGCGTCGGTAAGCAGAAGGTTCTCTGTAAGGACGTTCGCAGCCTTGAGAAATGTCTCAGTCTGTTCGAGGGGCCGATCTAGGGTTGCGGACATCTTCCAGGCCACATACGCCACGTTTTCCAGAAGGGTCAATGCAGACAAGCATCCTTTCAAAACGAGTCGTAAGAGGAATGGCGTGATCACAGTCCAGGTGAGAGCGTCGAATTCTGAGAACTCTTCCCGGCCGTTCCCATGTCGGAACCAATGCTGCACCTGCATGTCTAAGGTATTATCAAGGGGGAAGTATTGTTGGGATTCCCGAAGGAATGCCACGTAGACTTGTACGGAGTGTTGCCGAAGGGAGTTGTCCGCATCCTGTTTGCATGATTGTCGCAGCCCCTGGACGGCGTTGTCCCAGATGACAGACCCCAGCCCGTGATGATTACCATATTGATTCCAGAGCGAGCTAGCAAGATTTGATGGTGCGTCCAGTGCCTCTGCATGCTCTAAATCGAGGATCTCTTGGATGATCGGCGGGAGTACAGTGGTATGAGCACCAGCTGAATTGACAGACTGGTTATTCTCGTCGACGATCAGCGCAACTGCTTTGACTTCTAGTGGAATGTCCGAAGTCTCACCTCGGCGTACCCCTGGACGTCGGCCTTGACCTGTCGTTTCGACTCTATCGACAGATGCGGGATACAGTGTTGATTGAGGATAGCCAGGAGGCTTCGAGATTCCACTTGCATTATCTGCAGCCTTTGATGTGCCTCGAAAAGCATCTCGCTCATAGTTACAATGGCATCCATGGAGCTCCAGATGTTCGCGTGCCTGAGAAAGCAGTCTGTAACCTGTTCAATCTCGGTGTTGTTTACTGAGTCACGTAGGATGCGAAGGTTGAGCTCCAGCATGGCGTGGTACGACCTAGTGAGGCGCATGACTTCCACAACTATAGCATATGTCTCCTGCCCGAGCCTAGATTCTTGTGGGTCGACTGGATTTCTATCGCTAAGAATCAGTAGCTATTCTATCCTCGAAATGAGTGTACGGCGAGACGCTTACTTTTCAACTAGTCCGAGGACAGTTGGCAGTAACCAATGACATATTGCGGAATGTTGCTCAAAATGGGTAGCAGATAGAAGCTGGCGGAATGTAGGACGAGATGGGCCGGGAAATTCCCCTGCTGAAGAGTCAACAAATGGTGTAAATTGAGAACAATTGGGTCAGACTGACCCCCCCAGAGAATAGGCAGAGCTGTTTTGATCTCTTGCTTGATAGCCCTTTCAGACGAACTGGATCCAGATCGATCCAGATCGCTCACTCCATAGAGAGCCGCTCTCCGCTCATTGGCGAATAATGGAGATGGGAGAGGGAATGCTTCAAGAATGGTCAAGAGGTGAGACTTGACGGTCTATTTCAGGGGCACAGTCAGCCAAGAGTCCATCCTCAAGACGACAACAATATCTCACCTGATCGTTCTTCCCTGTTTCACCTCTTGCCATCAGTCTCTGAATAAACCAGGGGTAGGAAAATAACCCCTTGCGGCATAGCTCCCTGTAAAGTAAGACCACACTCTCCAAGTTGTTAAAGTGATCTCTCGCCACCTCGGACGTATCCAACCATTTGAAGAGTTTCTCTTGAAGCAGGCCAGTCGGGTTCTGGAGCTTGCGTCGCATGGCTCTGAGTTTTGCTTCGTCTTTAAAGAGCGTGAGGAGCGTGGCCGCGGCGAAAGGGCGGTGATCTCCGTATTGCGACGAGACCACAGCCCAGGTGAGGACTATGTTCAACTTTGTGTCAAATGATGTTGGTGATTTCGGCTCATCTTCAGTGGTGGATAAGGATATGGCAGGATCGAAGAACTTGATTGAAGCGAGGTGGGTGTCGGGCCCGATGGAGTTCAGGAGCTAAACGGGGAGGAACATGAGAAAATCTGAATAGACACAAAAGGGAGAACCGGAATCCAAACCTGGATATCTGCCATTGTTAAGCGCATAGAGAACGTGTCTCTTGGTGGCAACGACGTAAATAGTAGCGCGTTGTTTTGCTTCTCCACAGCCTCAAAGTTCTCTCGCATCTCCTGAAAGATCTCTTGAGCACGTCGGCTATCAGGTGGAGCTTGAACAATCTCGTTAGGGCCCTTGACGAGAAGGTGGTGAAGGAGTTTTTGGTTTGTCCGGTCTTTCCATACACGAGGGAAGACGAATGCATCCGGAAAACCAACAAATGTTTGCTGCCGGAGCGGGAGTCTTAGGTAATATAAGATGAGCCAGACGTGGAGGGACTTGCCTGTAGGAGGCTCCCTAGCGTTTGACTAAGCTGGGCCACGACACCCCGCTCCGCTTGGGGAATAGCTGCCACCTGAAGGTCCTTCAGTACCGACTCAAGGTAGTCAGGGTGTGATTTCAAGCTCACCTCCACAAGCTTCTCTACTAAACCTACGATGAATGGTCGCAAGAAGCCACGGTGCTGAAGAAGGTCCTCAATGTACTCATCTGCGAGTTTAGCGATGAAACCGAGCTGGGGGATATTGGAGTCACCGACTTGCTGGGCCAGCCAGAATAGGAATGTTGCGTGATCCACCAGACTTTCGGCGTAGAACTCTCTCAAGAGGGATATTCTAGAAATATGTGATAGGGGTTGAAGAGTCAGATTATGTCCGCAAAGGCCAACGATGGTGACACTATTTACGTGTACGTAAACTTTTGAAGCCATCTGGCGCGTGACTCAGGGTCACTGAGCACACTCTTGAATGTAGACTTGAGAGACGACGTTTGCGCCATTTGAGGTCGAGGGAGGACGATTTCTTTCAGTTGCTTCTTCATGTATGAAGTGACCTGTCCTGCCCATTCAACGCTATACTGCGATGGTTTGAAGCCTGATCTGGAGCGGGCCATGTTTTGCTGGGAAATTTGGGCTGACATGAGCTCCACCACTAGTGGGGAGTTGAAGTTTGGACATGCTCACCGTATCAGCAGCGCCCACAACTCGAACAAACCAGACCGCTCGAGGTATAGAGACTTTATGCGTCTCGAGCATTTCAAGGAGGTCCGCACCCTTGGGAGTGTGCGGTATAACTTTGTTCAGTTCGGTCAAAGGTATGTCGGGATTCGCTAGATTCGTGATCCATGTTGCCGCCTTTGGTGGGGGCAGTGTGCGTCGATCAGGTAAGCGGAATATAGATGGGCTGATGTGAGACGGTGTCAATCACGAGTTTGAGTTCGGTGGCTGATTGCATTGGAACTCACCCGATTGATGGCACCCGTCGTTCTCGACGAGCGGCAACCTCTGACATGAGGTCTCCAAGCTGACGAACGACCATTTGGTCATGCTTCTCCCAAGAGTCGTAGATCATCTCATGGACCGTGAAGCTATCTGTCTGAACGATTGGTTTGCCGACGTATCCATTTTTGACCACCGTGTCCGCCATTGAGTCCTCCTCTTGTCCGGGTCGAGGAGGATGAAAGTCTGGATAACCTGTTATAGATAGCTCCACCCATTAGACGTGTCCTATGTGAAGTAAACCTAGGCATACCGAGGTCCGCTGCCCGATGCCATGGCGACTGCCATTGTGGTGGTTTCACTGTCGACGAGGACGCTCGCTTCGCCTTGGTGTTGTGTGTCTGGCGGGAGGACGAGGATGCGGAGCTCATGTTGAGGGACAAGTGAGAAGAGATCATTCGAACAGCCCCCTCGAACTTCTGTTATCCCAAGTCTATCGTTCGTTAGGGTTCTCTTCTAGACACATTGCCGCGGGTATAACCGGAAGTCAAGTCTGCCCCTGGGATGGATTGAACATCTATTGTTCTGTTAAGCCGACCATGACCCCAACAATCCTCAAAACAGAGTACGTGGACGACTTGCAGCAGCATATCCTACATATCCAAAGACACGCAAACGGTATAGATGAGGCCTTATGGGGTCCGGATGACCTTCCGCATACAATCTTTCCACCTGGCATCGTCTGGACCCCAGAGGAGAAGGGTCTTTTCTTCCATGCTTTGACCCGTCACTCTCGTTTCAGACCGGACCTCATCGCTTCTTGTATCCAGACCAAGTCTGCCGTGGACGTATCCCTATACCTCGATGCGCTCGAGGCTGCACGTGGAGATGAGATGAGCTCTCGGGAAGCATATGAGCTGGAAGCAGACTCGTTGGTCTTTGAAGCATCTGTCGAGGCACACGGGTCTCTCATCGCATTTGAGGAGAAACAGAGCTCAAAGATCATTAATATCGTTAAGAGGAAAGAAAGCGAGGTGTGGCAGGCTAGTGCGAAAAGGGCGGCCCAAAATATCGATGAGCTTGACGATGGACTGGGTCTTAAGGAACAACGGCGGACCTCATTCGGTGACCATCGGCTCTCCTGGAAGCTTTTGATCGCTGCCCACAAAGTTGTCTCTGCCAAGTACTATCCACCAGACCAGGCCAAGAACAAGCAGAGAGGAGCAGAGTCGATTCGACTACTTCGCGAGCGAAAGGTGAGTCGATCTGGACTTTTTTCTCTGACAAGATTATCGCGTGCTGAGATATGATCTATGCTTTTCAGCTTCAAGGCCAGGTCCGGCTGTTACGTGCTGCAGGCCTGACGGAGGAGAGTTTGGGCCGAGATGGAATGGATATCTTTCGTTTAGATAGGCTAGCCTTTCTCAGCAAGTGAGTACTATTTTAGATGAATGGCTTGCGACCACTGATGAGGTCGGTCATTCTAGGGCCTTTTATACGAACCTAATCCCTGATGCGGGTAACGACAAAAAGTCGAAGCTGAACCTCACGTACAGTTTCCTGGAGCTCATACGTAGCCGCTTGCTGTATTATCTCGTGGGCGTCATTCACCACGCCATCTCCATTGCTGAGGTGCATGTCGAGTCGAGGCAAGGCACCAAGTCGTTCGGGCATGTCAGCGAGTTAAAAGAGGTCCGTCTGCGTCCTTGGCCATCTTGGTCCACCATCGCATTGATGCCGTCCGGTGCTGTCTAGGTGTCAGTGCAGCATGTGCAAGAAGCTGTAAAACTCATCGGCCAGACGTGGACTCGCAATAGCTTCCTGGAAAGCCTTCCGGGCAGACTTGGCTTGGACCTGATTGACTTCAACTCAGATGGCCAAGAAGTGATCTTAAAACCGCTAGTTAGCCCTGCTGGTGAGGGTGCCAATGTATGCCGCTCCGACGGGGCCCCTTCGATGCAACAGCGAGACTCTTTGGAACTTAAAGTTGCGTGGTTTCCTCCCCAATTCGTAAATGAAGACAGTATGGACTCCGACAAGGATAGTGACTTTGGCAACGAAGAGGAGAAGCTGTTGAAGGTTTTAGATGGCGAGAAGGAAATTGAAAACGTTGACGTACAACTGGACAAAGCCACGAATACGGGGCTCAGAAGACGGTATCGGATATCCAAGAAGAAATGGAAGAACGAGAAGAAAGAGAAGTTCACGCCACCTTGATAATGTCCCTATATCTGGTGCATAGCCGACAAGGCTTGTATTCATGATCGTGTACATATTTGTGAACGTCGTATATACAAGATTTCCACGGAGGCGATATAACAGCTGTAGCGCCAATAAGCAGGTGCGGCCAGAACGCTTGAAAGAGAATTCGCAGAATAGCAACACCGCTTAGAAGTTCGCTCTTTATGAAAGAAGGTAACGAAGGATCAATGAAAAATACACAAAAAAGTCCTAAGTGGTGAGGGGAAGTTATATGCTCATTTCGTCGATCTTGCCGCCTTGGTGGCGGTCGTTGATGTGGCCTGTGGGATGATGGCAAAACAGGAACTGGGAAACTATCAAGCGGTTTGATTGTTAGAAGACAGGTTCTAGGTAGTGGGAAATGACTCGCGTCCTAATGAAGAGGAGTGAACGACCTATTGTCAATGTTATCACCCACTCCTTTGGGCGAGTGTTCAATTGCCTTAAAAGGGTTGCTGTAAGTGGAGATGCCACCGCTGGGGCACTCTGTGGGACCATCAAAGTCGATCTCACCGCATGTGGGTTATCGAATGAAGGTTGTTATCTTTCTTGAAAATGCATATTCGTTGACCTACATTGAATCCACTCATTAATCTGTGCAGTGACGACTGTCGCCGTCCAAGTGAGACCAATAGAAGAGATAGAGAAGTACTTAATGGTCACAAAGAGAGATTGACTGTCGAATACGAAGGAATGAGAAAGATTCTATCCTAAGGAGTCGTCTTTGGGTTCCAGTTCAAATGCCCTTTATATTTCGTCATTCCCAACCCGCTAAAATTGCGCGAGTTTATTGACAGAGCGTATAGGATTAGACGGCAATGGCTGCGACTCGGAAAGCCGATATATAGCTCTATTGTCGCAAGCGGTCAATCGTTTGAGTGAATGTTCTCGCCTCATGTCATACAACTGACAGCGGGGCATCATCGGATTCCTGAGATGGGTCAAACCCTACGATAATCGAGGCCGAAGGCGAAAGCGCAACGTGGTGGAAATACTCCTAATACTTTTCGCCAAGCGAAGTCGCATGTATTGCACTTGTGGAACCCTTCCACCTAGCCATTTTGGCCCCTCCGCGAACGTGTAGGAAGTTGAGATATCAATTGTAGTCGTATTTGGAGTGGAGAATATATCAGATCACAGGGTCGACGTATCTCAGAAGCTCAAACTTCTGCCTTTCAGCTTGGGGGTGTTCATTCAAGATCGAGGGAAAAGATGGCATGGTTACTTTGCAGCTCGTTCAGATCATGTGAAGCTGATAGATTCTACTCTAGTGCCTTTGGCCTAAACCGTCGCCTATAGAGCGTGTTCTGTCAGACCTTTAATCAAGCCATGTTCATAACGTGCACCCAGATGGATGTGTTAAGTGGATTTGATTCTCTTTGGGATTTCGATCTCTTTACCCCTTGACTCCACTTCCCCCTTTCGTCCTCATATCCTGTGTACGAGGATATAGAGGACATTGTCGCAGTATCTAATACATAAGGCTCTCAGTTGAGCAGAGTGCCCCTCAGAGGACCCTTCCCCTCTCCAATTCGCTCATCAAGTCGAGTTTAGGAGCTGGCTAACAGGTACGGCTCAAGAGCTTGAGGAAGAATATGTGAAATGACAGTGTCAACTCAAAAGCTTGCCATTTGTAAATAGAAGCAAATGAGCGACCGGCACTATTTGCACCAATCATCAGCTGACGGGGTCTAGTGTTGGGCGGACAATGTTGCATAAGGTCTGCATGCACACGGACTCCTCCCCACTAAAACCTCATAGTGTGGCCATCCTTGCGCCTTTAGCTCTTTCATTTTTTATCCAATTAGGCGATGCATCACTCCAGCTAACTATCCTGACAATAAGATATTGTTTTTCATCGCATCATGGCCTGCATTGTTTTACACTAGCATATACAGACCTTTAGATCAAGGCGTTTTCGTAGTCTGAGGGGTGATGGGCTCGCATTGCGATAATATGAAATAGCGGTCAGAAAAGAACTTCTATGTGGTGGGTATTTCACTTACGCCCTGATAGGGAGGGATGAAGAGCCAGTTGTCAGCATTATAGACCATTCCCTTCGATAAGATACCAACTGCTTTACAAGGGTTGTTGTAAACGCAGGTGTTATTTGGTGGGCAATCTACTGGGCTGGAGAAGTCGATTCCTCCACCTTGATTGATTGAGTAAAGGTTGTTAGAAACAAGGACGTACCCATCAGGCTAGTTGACACACGTTGGACCTAGTCAGGAACCTGCGCAGAGGCGGCCGTGGCCATCCAAGCGAGGGCAATGATGGAAGTGATCGAATACTTCCTGATGTCGCAAACGATTGAATGTTGGAGGCGAGCGAAAGTTAAGCTTGGAGAGATCTGATGACTAGGGAGCCCAAAGGCAACAATCAAAAACACCTCTTATACGTTGTTGTTGATGACTGACCGGGACTCAAAAGTTTGACGATTGGCTCCGACAGAAGGCTCAGGCGGGAGCATACACAAAGACATGTTGATCGGACGTATTCATGCCGCCCCATCAGAGAGGGGGTGAGCGAATTGTAGTCTCATGTCATATCAGCTGACAACGGGGCGTCGTCGGAATTCCTCGAACGCTCAAACCGCACGATAATCGGGGTCGAAGGAGATGTAGGCCAGGATTGCGATAACCCATGAGTGTACCTGCCAAGCGAGACAGACTGTACCATACTCGGGAGGATGATCCCTTAGTCCACTCTTAGCTCCCCCGACGGCATTAGAAACCTCATTGCTCAAGGGGCTAAGTTTCGGTTATAGTTGTTGGAGCTGCATCAAATCGTCGGATTAACAGTACACCTGAAGGTCAAACCTTTTCTTTTCGGGTTCGGCTGGGGAGTGAAGACCGACTACTTACGGCTCAGATCATGCCTTTCAACACGATGCATGTGGCCGAGAGAGTCTTTCGCTGTATGAAATATGCTCTTCCTCGTAAGGTTCCGACAGCTCTGCAGCGCTTTGAGAATACTCTTGTCTCTTTTATGCATATAAATGAGATGAAAGCGCCAGGCATTTAGAATCTTGGGAAGACAAATGGAGTTAGTGAGGAAACGCCTGCTTGATGCTAGGGTTTGACGGGTGGACATGTCGAATGGCGCATGTCTTGGGTGGTCGGGTTCCGTACCTCTTGGAAGAAGCTGCGAGATCCAGACTCACTGCAGCTTATAAGAAGACGCGGCTTGAGTCGAACTTCCTGGACTTTAACCCGACTAGTAAGGAAATCTAGGGCAAAAATGAGGTGCTGGGCTATAGAGGGATCGACAATGTACCATTGACCTACCAACGAGAGCTGCTGTGACTTAATTTGGTTGTCGATCCATTGATGAATATGAATAAAGGAGAGTTTAATATAAGGGGAGAGCGTATACGCTTGGTAAATATTTAGAGCACAGATGTCCTTCACCGGCCTGTTGAACATTGGGACAATCGAGACCGACATCATCTGATCGAAGGACTATCGGCATGGAAAGGGGGTTACTGAGTGGCAGCGCTGGATCTGGGGAGTATGCACAGATTGTCCCCAATACAACCTTGTTGTGCATCCTATAGACATACCTTTTTGGGGGTTTATCAAAGTAGTCGATGTACCACACCAGCTAACAGTGTCAGTTTCACGACAACTATAGACTCTTTTTCATGATGGAATATCCTACATTGTCTCTACGCTACCGTACAGTGACTTTGAGGTCAAGGGGTCTTCAAAGCCTTGAGTGTTCAAACAATCGTTGCAGGTTACAGTTGAGAGTCTATGAAATCGGTGTTAGTTGAGAAGTGTTCTGTTGTGTGCAAATACTCACAATCTAGTGGAGAAAAATGCGACGCTGGCTGTCAGAGTGATGTACCATTTCCTCCAGTAAATCAATCATCTTACTGGCGTTAAGGTCTACGCAGACATAGCCGTATTGGCAACTTGTGGCACCATCAAAACCGTCCCCGCCACCTTGGTCTATTAAACGAAAGTGGTTATCAGGAAAGCCATTCCCCAACAGGGCGTATTGATCGGGTGTATCGGGACCAGGTAGCAACCTGTGTAAACACAGTTGCCGCTTTCCAAGTGAGAGAAACAACTGAGGCCATCGTGTACTTCAAGATGACGGGGATAGGTTGTCAGTTAAGGGTGAGTGGACCTGAACTGAGAGAGACTTTGTGGTTGGGGAGGATGGGATTCACAACGCCTATCGTAGATGTCACTTTCGAACGACATCTCCAAAGTTTGACGAGTGGCTCCGACAGAAGCCCATGTGGGAGCATTCACCATGTTTATGCCGCTTCGTCAGAGAAAGGGGTAGACGAATTCTAAGCTCATGTCATATCAGCTGGTGGCGGGGCGTTTTCGGAATCCCTCATTGGTCAAACGCCACGATAGTCAAAGTCGAAGGAGGAGACGCAGAGTGGTCACAGCACACAGATACTTCTTCGCCAAACCAAAAAGACTGTACCCAGAATTGCGAGAATAATCCGCCCATTCCGCCTTCGTGAAGTCGCCAGAAGGATCGATATCGCTATGTACAGACTCTCGGATTCTTGGAGTTGGCATCAGATCATCGGATCAACCCGGCGTAAGGTCGTGGCAGGTCGCAAAGCAAAGCAAAGCAAAGCAAACAAGCAAGACCTTAGTCTAATCGTCAAAGGTTGTTTGGATGAGATGGAGCCCGTTACCGTGGGAGGCTACCCTTCATGCATGGCTGGTTTTCCCCTTCTCCCCAGATCGAAAACAAAAATGAAGAATCAAGTGTCAAGTGTCAAGGACCCATGGCCAAGGCTAAGTTTTTGACATTGGTTCCCTCATGTATCCGGGATTCCAGCCTCACCTCGATTCCAGACCACTCATCGCTCGCCGAGGATTCCATTACAGTTGATATACCCTGCGTCATACTCGATGAATTGGAAGTCAACTCGAGTTGCGGCGGTCGTCATTATCGCATCGGTGGTGTTCTGTTGGCCCGTTGGCCCTACGTATGGCGTAGTAATAGATCAGCAAACCTACATTTCGAGGTTTGGGGATAAATTCCACGGTGTTCAACATAAGTCCGCATGACAGATCTTCCAGGAAGCTCATGAGGCCTAGCGTCGCAGCGCCGACCATACGCTAGATACCTAGGCACTGGACGAGTTGGATAACACAAGGCGCACACCGCTCTTCAATAGCTAAAAGCATCAGCCATAGGTTTTCATATACGCTTATATACAACACATGCACGCGGAAAATCAAGCTCAAGAGCTGACGGGGAGATATGGCTGGAGTGCTTGAGGGAGGATTTGTGGGATGGCAGCGCCACTAGGAGGCTCGCTATTGAAGAATAGGGAGAGTGGAAACAAAGGATCAGAGAAATGCACGTTGGAGAGTCCTCAGGTCAGAGGAAGACTTACATGCTCATGAAGTAGGTTCCCCACCACTGGTAGCATCGAAAATAAGGAGAGTGAGCGAAACAAGGGGGATGGAATAACTCATATATTTGCACTTACGGGACCAGCTGCCCACCAGAGGGCTCCGAGCCAAGGAGATCCTGGCTGTTGCATGTAGGCCATAGCGCCAGAAACGGCTTGAATACAGACGGCTGTGAAAGGAGAGAGTCAGTCCCATTAGTCGCACGAAAGTAAGACTAAGGATTATTGATAGGCACAATTAGATCCAGCACCGATCTCTCCGAGCAAGCCCTTGAAGTTGTTGGCTTTCAACCACGCAGTAGCGTCCGTCAGGCGGTCAACACCGATCGTGCTATCGACGCAAGTACCGCTGGTTCCAGAACCATCTGAATCAAGGTACTGATGCATCTCTGAAAGGAGTTGAAGATGATTTCAGGGGTCTATCTAGTCCGATGGGCGAAATTCTACGAACCGATGGCAATGTTGTTGCTGGGATCCTTGAGGCCGGTGAATGCGGCGGCGTTACCGGAGCTTGTCCAAGCTAATGAGAGGAGTTTGATTAGTATCCAGGAAAGCCACCAGGGGAGGCTTAAAGAGGCCACGTACTCCAAGCACCGGTCCAAGAGGTACCCTCGACCACTATCATCTGAGACGTGGCGCCAGACGCACGGATTGCGTTGACAGTGGCTTGCAACATACTGAATACTACAGTGGCATCGATTCCATAGGGCTCGTTTTGTAGATCTACCGAGCCCGAAGAGGGGTTCAATAAGGTAGAATTCCTTCGTGGGTCATGCTTTACGGAACCATACCAAATATGACATGGGAGTTGGTTTTCTGGTTTTGTAGCTCGGTCGGTCAGCCCAAGAGGACGTATGCAAGATGCCAAAAGACTCACAAACTGCCCCGCTAGCTTGACCCACCAAGCCGAGAAACTGTTCGTTAATGTCAGATGTTTGACTTTTATGCGCATCAGTGATAAAAGAAGTACTCACGCATTGGTGTCAGTGATGATCGCGTTACTGGGAAGCGGAATCAGCCTAGTCAGTCCAGAAGAATTTCAACAAGTAAAGGTTTTCGTCAATCATATACTTGTAGCGCATGTAGTTGTGTGGATCGATGAGCGCATAGGCACCCTTTCCGGTGATGTAGTTGACGATCTAGATCGCGAAGCGCAATTCAGTACTCAATGGGCTGTATCAAATATCAGCCAACAACTGACCGTGGTCAACCCGGAGAGATAAGTAGAGTCGAAAGGTCCGGCTAGACCGGTCGCAGGCGGGCTCATGCGCTCCATCAAAAAGCTGTGGAGGGTTTAAGCCTCAGCGATCCAGCGAAAGTGTTAGAGGGTGCGCTAGTCTTACGGAACGCGGAAGGTATTGAATCCGAGCCCGGTAAAGTAGTCGATGGACGAAGGCGCAGGCCAAATATAGCTGAGAGATGGGAACGCAAAAAGTGGGTCAGTGATCCAAACTCCAATCTAGGTCGGTCTCCAAATGCTCACTCTGTGCCAAGGACGCCGGGCCAAGCCTGATTTCGTCAAGAGTTTCAGTCATGTGGCTGAAACGCTTAGAATACTCCGCCACCTACCGTGCTGCCAAACTCTGCGCCGGACTCGCTGACACCGAAGAACTTGAACTTCTCTATCGCCGCAGGAGGACTAATTAGGTTATGTCGGAACTTAAATTGATGATCCTTGTACTCACGAGTGCCTGTTGGCGCGGCCGCTGAAGAAGTTTTGGACGAAGTTGTAGTAGTCGAAGACTTTGTCGTTGTAGTGACGGACATTGTAGATGACGAGGTTGTGGTAACTTTGGAGGTCGCTGATGAGATCGTCGTAGGGCTAGGCAAGCACTGCGAGTCTGTCGAAGAACTGTCAGAAGAGAGATGCTGTGCCGTGGGTAACTACTCACAATCTGACGGAGAGGGATATGGTAGCTGATTATCAGCGTTATGAACTACTTCCCTTCAACGAAAACTCACAAGCATTGCTGTAAGTGCAGACGCTACCGCTGGCGCATGTTGTGGAGCCAGTGTAACCGATTCCACCGCCTTTCCGTTATGGCAGAGAGGTCGCCGTAAGTTATTTCTTTCTCAGCAATGTGTGCCTATTTACTCACATTGGCCCCACTCAGCCACCTGCGCAGAGACGACCGTAACTGCCCAGACGAGAGCGGCGGTAGAAATAATTGTGTACTTCATGATGGCGGGGAGAGATTGGGAATTGGAACGCAAGTAAGAGCGAAACCCAGAGAGAATTGACTGGGGAGTTGATTTTGGTTTTGGAATGTAGCAATGTCTTTTATACTTTGGGGTTCCCAGACCGACGAAATCGCGCAAGTTTGACGAGTGGCTCCGACAGAAGACCAAGGCGGGAGCATGTGTTTCCAGAAATCTTGATCAAGAAAACCGGTATGCGACCTCGCCATAGAGTCATTAGGGTGATCGTTTGAGCCTGTGTATTATTTCATGCCATGCAACCTGACAGCGGGAGGTCGTCGGACTACCTCAGTCGGTCAGACGTCACGATAATCAAGGTCGGGGGAGCAGAGGTATGGTGGCGACGAGCCCTTGATAACTTTGCCAAGCCAACTAGACTGCGCCGCACTTGCGAGAATCATCCGCCAGGCTGCTCTCCGCTCCTTCGAAGTCGACGGAAGGGTCGCCGTTCCTGGCGTTGGAATCTCGGTTATCCTTGCTGTTCGAATTGAAGATCCGACTTACGGACGAATGCATAGCCGAAACTTCCGTTGTCAACTTGGCGTAATTGATATGTGAGTTTCGTCGAAGCGTGAGACCCAAGACCTGATTACTTGAGGTCCCATTCGTGCTGTTCAGCGGCGGGGTAGGGAGAACACAGCCTCCGACCGTGGGAGCGCTTGTATGAACTCAATGCCGGGAACGCTGTGCGTCTTTTGATACCCTTATAGTAGTTCTCGATTCTCCTAAGGTAACATGAATAGCATTCATTCGTACCTCGTCTCAGATATCGACGGTACATCTGCAAATGAAGTCGAAAATAGGTGCATGCAACCACAAGAAGACGAACAGGTCCCTGAGGACACGCGCCGGTGGGACGTGATGCTGCGGCCCGACGGCGTACAAGCCATACGGGATGCATTGCCCTAAGCAGCTTAGTCCCAGCATATGATCAGGACTCAGTACAACACGGAAAAAAAGCTTCCAACAATCGTACTGCCTCATGCTGGCCCTGTCAGTGTTGTTGGAAACCCTGTTGGGAAGATTTGGATTGAACCTCAACCCGGAGGCCAGGAAATCTGAGAAAATTGATGGTCCTTTGGGGAAACTGGTGAAGAGATCATGGTATCACCATGACGTCATCGATACGCCGCTCGACTGTAGCTCAACCCTGGTGGCTTTCTGGCCAATTCATTGACGAAGACGCAGTAGACAGTGATGGCCAGGGCAATGATAGATTCCAGATTGCTAGGGTATCGAAATTGCGGACGTCTGCTTCGACAGGGCCGGGGTTCCTTCCAATCCAACGCGGGAACGGGGTGCAGATACTGGACAAATCGCCAAGTCGGAAACGGGCCAACTATTTCAGGTACACTGATGCTTCTGTGAGAGCAAGATACGAAGATCCCAATAGGTACCATATTATTTTGGTACAAAAATTCTCGTCAACGAAATGCACAAATACACCAGTCAGCGCTGTGCAGGTAGGCATGCAAATAGTATGCGTCTGTGATCTATGTGAGGTGTCGGGCGTTCCACATATCAGCGCGTGCTCGCCGTCTGCTCGAAAAGGTCACTAGCGGCCCTCGGGAAGCAAGACTATCACTGATAACGCAACAAGGACCATCCATGATTTCATCTATACATTTATCAATTGTGCCCCCTAAAGCTCGAAGTATCAGATGATATCCTTCCGCGACCTTCCATCTGGTCGCAACTGGGACCACCCCGCTCAAGCAGAAGTGGTTGACGTGCTCGTCGTAGTCGTGGGGGGATAGCAGCATGAGTCTTTGAGAGAGTTGTTAGTTGAGAGACTACGCATGAGTGAGCGACTACTAACACCCTGATAGAGAGGAAAGAGTAATCGGGCGTGAGCGATGCGGGCGGTCTTTAAAGGGGAAAGAGAAGCAGAAGCAATCCACTCACAAGGGTTGACGTATGTGCAGACAACATCAACAACACATGTTGTGGGGCCCGTCCAGCCGATCCCGCCGCCTTCAGTTTGGGGAATGAAGGTTGTTGTGAGTGATATTTCATTCTACGGTGCATACGTAAGCTTGTTTACTCACATTGACTCCAGAGAGGGGCCTGCGCAGAGGCGACCATCGCCGTCCAAGCGATAGAGGCTAAGAAAGTGACTGAGTATCTCATGGTATTGATCTTCAAAAGGTGGGAAGAGGTTGAATGCAGAGATGTCTCAACAGAGGAGTTGACGTTGAGTTCCAAATGTAGCAATCGAAACGCCACTTTATGACGCCTCATTTCTACACCGAGGATGTGGCACAAGTTTGGCAGGTGACTCCGACAAAAGGACAATGCGGGAGTAGAGGCTTCAAGAAATGCTGATCAGACAACCGACATACCACCTTATAGCCGGTGGGAAGACCATACGGACGGATGTCGTGTCTCGTGTCACACCGGATGATTGTGGGATGTCACCAAAAGAGCTCGCGCAGGTCAGATGACATGATGATCCAGGGAGAAAGAGAAGGAGTAGCGTGCCGAAGATCTTTTATCGCTCTTTGCCAAGCCAGCTTGAGCGTCCCCACATTTGTGAGTATCGTCCGCTAGGCCCTTCTTCACTCATGCAAAGGTGTCGGAAAGGATCTTCGGTGAACCGGCCTGCCGACATCAGTAAACTCGTCCAGGAGCTGCTGAGGTAACGCCAAGGCTGGCTGGATCGCTCAAGGCTTGGCGAGAACCCACAAAATTGTCGCGTCCGAGGTATCCTCGCAGGCTAAACAAATTTTACTGAGACTCCACGGGATCGGGGAAAAGTCTACAAAACTGTGGGGTATGGCCCTCTGAAGGCGCGATTGGGTTACTGTATGGCCATGCTCTTAAGCGTCGCAACAGGGTGACAACAGGGTCCCCAGAGGTGCAGGTGAAAGCTAGTCACGTATCTGCAACACGATGGGATTTGAAGTCCATCTAAAGGGCCACAGATTATCGCAAGGGGACTAGCGACAGCACAGAGCCAGGCATCGGGGAACGACCCGTCAGTGGGAAGGTTGGTTCAACGGAGAGGTGATAGTAACGAGGAAAGGCGTCAGGGCCAACCAGGAAAGAAAGCACCTCCAGTCACTTCCAAAAAATTCATTCTACTTCAATGCGGATACATGGGATGGTCATTTATGCATGTGGCTTTCCGCTACTGTACAGTATAAAATCTATTTCCGTGGCGGGAAATGTTTGAGACGAGCCGAGTGTGAGATTCCAAGCGAAGCCAAGGAAGGATACGGTAGACGATGCACTAGATAAAGGGATTTAAGAGCCCTAATGTGTGGAGGCTGGCGAAAAGTGTGGCGCATTCGAAGAAGAAAACATTATCCCTCACGGCTTAACATGGAGGAACCTGTAGTACTCTCTCAGAAGCCATTTGACACACATATTCGAGCTATTGCGTTGGCAGACCCGGGGGAAGTCAGAAGATTCCAGCCTAGGCGTATCATTCTCTGGCCGTCGCAGAGAGATAAGGTGAACTCGGGAGCAGTGTTGCGTTTGTAATCATGATAGTGACTAAACTAAGCAGGTATGTGCAGTAATGAGGTTAACGCACTTCTGAAGGTACAATCACAAACAATTCGTGACATGAGTGCGCTCAAGGCAGCTCGGAAGCGGCTAGGTGAATGTGGTGGGGAAGCTGGGGAGCTTACCACATCACCAACCGGAGCACGCTTGTTTGCCCTCTTGGCGCTGGACATCCTTTGAGCAAGGTGTCGGGGCTGCCTGAGGGGCTAGTTTCGGTTTTGTTTCGCCGTTAACCCATCAGGATTGGCAACTATCGCAACAAAAGGAAGACGCTCGATTAAGGAATAAGTCCGGCGGTAGTGACAAGTCTGAAGCTACGTGTAGAATACCGCGTCCGTCTTCACAGTAAGCAAAACCAAGCGGTTTCAGTGTGGAGGAGATTGTTTTGTGATGGTACGGCAAATAGAAGTTGTCAAGAGGCCATTTTTCTGGGCGAGTTAACAGCTACGCGCTTCGCTCACCGTCACGCAAGCACCTTCGTGTTGTGTGCGCAATATATTACAACTATTCCGGCAGAATCTACATGAACATGGTCCACGGAAGGTTGGGGGACTATCCCATGTGATTACTAGTACCACCAGTAGTGGTCGTCGTTGACGTGGTTCCTGTGTTGCTCGCCGTCGTGCTTGCGGTCGTGGCAGGAAAGCAGTTCGAGTCTGTCAAAGGGCCGTTAGATAAGAGATTTTGTGGCGGGTAATGACTTACACCCTGCGGGAGTAGACGAAGGTTAGCATCACAACCACCACCATGGAATGGGAAAAAAAGTATCTAACAAGGGTTTTCCCATGTGCAAACAGCACCAGCGACGCACGTAGTAGGACCACTCCAGGTTTCTCCACCGCCTTTGGCGATCGAACAGTTCTTATGAGCAGCTTCTTTGCCAACGGTGCATCCATGTAAACCCACATTGACCCCAGAGAGGAGCAACTCCAGTCTGCGCAGAGACCACTGTTGCTGTCCAGGCGAGAGCGACAAAAGAACTGATCGAGTACTTCATGGTGAGAGGGAGATATTGATTGTCGAAAGCGGTACAAAAGCTGAGCTCAGAGAGAGTTGATGACTGAGGGACTGATCTTGGATTTTGAGGGCTGTAATCAAACCGCCTCTTTATACTTGACGAATTTCAGCCCGATAATATTGCGCAATTGTCCCCAACAGAAGGCGATGGCGGAAATGTGGGGCACATGAAAGTGTTGACGAAAAGCCGATATGACCCCTCGGGGCCAGCGGGGAAACCACGCGAGCGAATGCCTCCTGTCGTGTTGTGTCAGCTGATAGAGGTTCATCGGAATATTTCGGAAGGTCAAGCGCAACGATGGTTGTTCTCGAAGCCATGGATATCAGGACAGCCACCTATTGCTTCACATCCCAACGTATCCAGCTTCCCCATCACTGGAGATGACAAGCGAAAGCAAAACCGCTGATCGGACAGCCAATATACCCCCTCATAGGCAGATCAACTGAAGGTGGGGTATGATGAGAGTAATCCAGATAGGTCGGATGCTATAGCAATCGATGGAGATGGGGTAGCATACCTCGTTTATCGTACTTCGCCCCCAACTACAGTATAGCCTATTTACGAGGACCATTCGCTGGGGCTTCCTAGGTTCTACAGAATCTTCGCAAAATATATTTATCTGAGGCGTTAAGATATCTGTTACAGCTACTTCAAGTCGGGGGGTCTGATCACTGGACCATGGTATGCCCTCCTTTCCAACTCGCTACGAGAATCGGAGGTATGCAACTAAAGGCGCGGGAATTAGGAAAGGTTTACTGGAGGCTTAGCTCATGCCTTTAAAAGAGACGTATCTGGCTACTAGCTAGTTCTGTAGGTGCGACGGTCTTGTTATGTGCCGCTGAACACCACTGCGTGAATTCATCGATGAAGTTGAATAGCCGGCAAAGGGGAGGAGTAGTTCATCAGAATTGTGAAAAATTTTTAGTCTATTTACTCCAATCCGGGCCGCCGGAAAGGGGTGCATTAAGTGGGTGAGCACTTTCGGATCGTTTACACACCTCATGCACAGACGGCACTAGATATTTCTATAACTTTATTAAGACACTCGCCAATGGTACATTTGGAGAGCAGATAGTAATCGAGGTGTCAGATAATATTTACTGGACTCGAGATCTTTCCGTGACCAGTTCCGAGAAAGCAAGTGGAATCTGTCAAACAGATGTTAGATGTGAGGCTTTTGGTGGCGAGTAATTACTCACACCCTGAGAGAGTAGACAATTGTTAGTATCTCAGACCACCACTCAAAGAAAATGTAGGTATCTCACAAGGGTTTTCATATGTGCAGACAGTACCGGTGACGCATGTCGTGGGGCCCGTCCACCCTTTCCCGCCGCCTTCGGTAATTGATTGATAGTTGTCATAAGCAAGTTTTCTTCACAGTGCACACTTATTTGCTCACATTGACCCCAGAGAGGAGCAACCCCTCCAGTCTGCGCAGAAACGACCGTGGCAGTCGACGTAAGAGCGATAACAGAAGCGATTGAAAACCTCATGGTGACAAAGAAAGATTGATTGTTAAAAAGCGAGGTGAAAGTTGAGTTTAGAGGGAATTGGCGATTGAGGAGTTGTTTTGAGCCCTAAAGAAACCAATTAAACGCCTCTTTATACTTGACCATTTCAACCCAATGATGTCGCGTAAGTTTGACAGATGGCAGGATCATTAAGCGAAGGAGACACCAACAAGTGTTGATCGGAAGCCGAGACGCCCCCTCAACAGACCATCCGAGCAAATGTTTCGTTTGGTATTATTCAAGGGGTTCACCTGAACACTCCAAACGGTGTGGCGTTGGGCTGTCCAAGAGTATAATTCAATACCATTATATTTTTATCATGATTCGTTATGATTATGATTACAACAGGCAAAATGCAATACCCATCTGCGAGTATTTGATTTAATCATAATCATCCATATAAGATGAGACAGCTAAAATCTGTTAAGAAGAGACGGTAATGCAATAGGATGCGTCAGAGTTGTCATGTTAGGAAGGTCTGCACTCTTTTGACCGGCAAGACTCGACTGTGGCGACTGTGACCAGCACGTTCCTAGGATGGTATCAGCGTCTCTGTTGTCTACATTGTATTTGCAACCATCTACCAGAGCGGAAGAGAGTGTCCATCTTCTGAAACCTGGTGAATGGAGCATATGTAGAAGGTCTTAG